>JASDQU010108782.1:61963-79307 GCA_032191745.1 Picea mariana | reverse complement strand
TTTTTTTGCTATTTCTTCTTTTTATTTTTATGATAATTTTTTAGGTTTTATCTCTTTTAGGTTTATTTGCTTATATAGGATCTTGAGCTTTGTTTAATTTATTATCTTTTATTACTTTCCCTCCTTTTACTCTTCTTTTTTAATTACTTATTTTTCTTCTTTAAATATATTATTTAATATATCTTCATTATTTAAGTTAGGTCATAGTTTATTATTTTTTTTTATTGTTAAGGTTGGTGTTTGTTTAATTTTATTATTTATTTGTTTATATTTTCTACTTGTTTTTAATGCTTCATTGACTTGTTTTTTATTTTGTTAGTTTTTTTATTATTTTCTTTTTAGCTATTTCTTCTTAGCGTAGTTTTAATGTTTGACTTTTTGGCATTTTTACGGGCACAATTTTCGATAGATTTTGCTCGAAATTCAACTAAAAATAGTTGGAACTCCAGATTGAGTGATTTTTTTGTATAATTCGAGTGTCCCAGGGTTTTTTCAAGGTGCTGAATCCATTTATACATTCAAAAATGCAATTTAAACAACAGAAAATGGTGATTTCACCAAGAATTGTTTCGTTGCATTCCAGTGAAAAAGCTCAAAAGGTTGAATGTTTAGACAACGACTTTCTTCTTTGATTATTTCCTTTTGTTAGGGTTTATTTACATATTCTAAGGCTATAGTATTACATTAAGGATCTTGATTAGTTATATTATATTGTAATAATACTAAAGGTTTCTTATATGTAATAAGATAATAATGTTATTAATATTAAGCTTATCATGGTATCTTATGTGTATTTATTTTCTGCTTATTTAGGTATTATATTATTATTGCAATTAAACTCTTTAATGTGTGTGTGGGCTAAAATTTTTTATAAATTAGCAGACCTTTGGCTTTGGGATAAAAAAAAACTCCTCTTTCACACTCTCGTCACTTTGATTATCTTATATGGATGTGAAGTTTGGGGTTGCAGTATATCTAGAGAATCCTGGAGGAAGATAGAACAGATCCAAAAGAATTTTATTACCTATAATCTCAAAATTAAGGGCAATACACCCTACCCTATCCTCCTTATAAAATCTATCATTTCCCCCATTAAGAGCATTGCTATGTTTAGCTACCTATCATACAAGAACAAGATAAACAACATGGATGACAAGAGGTTCCCCAAAATTGCTTCAAACTCTAGCCAAAACCACCAACTGCTCAAGCGATAATGGAATAAAGATGTGAAATCTTGGATAAATCATTGGGGAATATAAGAAGAAGCCATCATGCAGAATATCGATAATATTACAAATATGATCACTTCTAAATTTAAGGAGAATATGTGGTGTGATAAAGAATTATTGGATAAAAGGAAATTGAGATACCACAAGGAGGTGATCAACCCTAATTTAGAAGATCAAAATTACCTCTCAATTTTGAGAAGTCAAAGAATAAAATCAACATTGCTAAAATAAGAACAAACTCTCACAAGCTACATAGTAAAACTGGGCGTTGAACAATCCCAAAACACCGTGGGATGAAAGAATTTGTCATATTTTTTACACTAAGTGGGTAGAAGATGAAAAACACTTCCTCTTAGATTGCCCTGCATATACCCATATTAGATCCCAATTTAAAATATATGCCACAATACAAACCTTCCTAACCTCCTAAGTCATCAACACTATAGTGATATTGGAACACTTCTCTCAATGCTTTTTGAACATAGAAATATAATTTTAAAGAAACCAAAGTAATCTCTTACCTTCTTAAGTTTCGGTAGACCAATTGGTATCAATGGACGTTAATCATCATCATCATATTGGATTTAGTATTTTTATTATAAGACTTTTTATTGTATTATATGGTTATTATAATAGTATTCTTTATAGTATTTTAGAATTTGTTGTTGTTGTTTTTTTAATTTTTTTTATGACCGATGGAATCAACAACTAGTCAGGCATGTACTCGTATGACATAGGGTCGTGTTATCCGATTGCTACCACTATAACCTCTAGGCATGCCAACGCGAACGCTCACATGCCACACAAGGTAAGTCGAGGGTTTCGAACCGACGACTTAACATAACTGAGTCCCTTAACAATACACTCCATTACCGACTGTTCTAAACCACAGGGGGAAATTTGTTGTTTATTTTACTTTTTTTGGGTTTAGTATATTTTATATTATTTTAAGTTTATTATTTAGTATAACCTAGATTTGTTTCTTAGTTTTTATTTATTTTTTGCTTTTATATTTCATAGATTGGTTATTATTTGTTAGTCTTTAGTCATTTTTTATGATTTTGTTCTTAGTTTTCATATTTTAAATAATTATTTACTATCTATTAGCCTTAGGATTTGTTTTTTATTCTTTTATATTTTAGCTAGTATTTTAGGGTTGTTGTTTAAGTTCTTATTTTACTCTTCTCTCTCTTGATAATTATTATTATTTTTAGGGTTCTCTGTTTTTTTGCATATTTGAATTTATTGCAAGGTTTCTCTCTTCTCATATTTGAGTTTTTCCCCCTGAGGATGGTCATCCATTTAGTGATTCTAAGCGTTGACAAAAAATTGAAGATGATTACTATTGTGGATTTTTCATTCATTTTGAATAACCTCTCTCGCCATAGAAATCTGAAAACTCAAATTAAACTTTGTCAATGCCCTTTCTCCCTAACCACTATCTGTCAACTCTCCTCCTCCCTCGTCATTTATATCCTATCAATAATTGTTCTCCTCCTCCATAGTAATTAATCTCTCTTCCCTCAATTTAGATCCTCATTACATCCAACTCCAAAAATAATCATTGTTCTCCTCCTCCATAGTAATTAATCTCTCTTCCCTCAATTTAGACCCTCATTATATCCAACTCCAAAAATAATTCAATTTTCCAATTGTTCCTCATTGCATTCCTACTGAGGACAATATAAGTTCTATTGAGTCCATCACTCAACATCGCCTCTCTCATGACACATAAGAGATCAAGTAATATTTCACCCAAATTATTGCTATGCAAAATTCTCCAAACTAATCTTTCCAAATAAGAATTCATCTCTCTTTGACAACTTAACGATAACCCCAATGTTGTCATTCTAAAAGCAGATAAAGGTAACACCTCTATAATTATGAAGCTAATTTTTTGGAACATTTGTCTTCGTCCTCTTATAAACCTTAATTTTTCAAAAAATTCCCTCAACAAAATCATGAACCTCTTTACCAATACCATTAAAACTTCTTCACTAGTTTCTATATATGTTAGTATGGTATAATTATTATTATTATTATTAATTATAATTAAACAACAACCTTTATAAAATCTTTCAATATATATATATATATAGATGAAGTTATAATAATAATAATAAGATCTATATAATAATTGAGAAATATTACTATATTATAAATAATAAATAAAATTACGATTATTAATAAATTTATTCATCCTTATTTCTTACTCTTAATCAACCAACGAGGTGATATTAATTATAAATAGTTATTTCTTACTCTTAATCAACCAACGAGGTGATATTAATTATAAATAGTTAGTATTTATTTTTTATCGTTATAATCAATAACATATATATTTAAAACATTTCAAAATATAGAATTAGTTTGAAAGATAGTAAAATAACAATAGTATGACTAATAAAAATTTATAATAAATTTTAAGATATAGTTAGTATTTACTTTTTTATCCTTATAATTAATAACATATGTATTTAAAACATTTCAAAATATAGAATTAGTTTGAAAGATAATAAAATAACAATAGTATGACTAATAAAAATTTATAATAAATTTTAAGGTATAATTATTGAAGTAGGTGGTAAATCTTCTTAATAAATAAGAGATAAGAGGGGAAGAGTAGTTAACATTCATAAAGTTTGAATTATAAAATTGTTAAAAATATGAAATTAAATTATAATTTTATATAACTTAAAATAAATAATTATTATTATTTAAAACTAAATTATATTGGAGTTATAAATCTTTTCCATATCATAATTAAAGGTTAATGGCATAATTAAGTTATGAAAATTAAACTCGATTTTTATATTTCACTTATATATTTTTATGATTTTAGGGTTATCTCTTATTAATAAAAATCTAAAACATAATTTTTCTTCACAAATTATTCTTTCATGACGATGGATGACAATTGTTGGTCTGAAACGTCGAAAATTAAAAATGGTTGTGATGATTCTGGAAAACCTTCTAAACAATGATATTGATTCTGTGATTTCAATTTTGATTCCCATTTGATTGATCCAACGACTTCTTCCACATTCCAACTTGAAAATTCACCCACATTCATTCCAACATGGGCCAACTCCACCATTAGTGCTCATGTTGAATGCTCAAGTTGTCAATTCTAATCGATTTGCTTCGTGAAAATCCCATCTAGACCCTATGCATCTCATAGTATGTGCCCCTACTACAATATATAATTGTTTTAGTAACTCCTTATGCTCTAAAAACATAATCCTTGTGATCATCTTACCGTTTTAGATTCCAACCCTAACTCTTCTAGTGGAGTTGTTAGTTCCAACACTAATTCTAACTTCAAGATCACAGGTTACATGAATGAGGATATTAGAGCTGCAATAAGAAGAACCATGGATAAAGAAAGAGGTGAATCTCATTCTAGAGAAAGTCACCCCAACAAGATAGCCAACCTTCCCTACATTAAAGGGGTCATAAATGTTGATTATGTGTTATATTCTTTGCATGTGTGTGGGGGGTGCATCAGATTTGATGACTACGTTTTTCGCTATTTTTAGCAATTTCTAAATTGATCCCAGATTAAGGCATTGGGGTTTTGGTAGCTACAAAATACCTAAAATATTGTATATATAGTATTGTGAATGGT
Source organism: Picea mariana (assembly GCA_032191745.1). Lineage (NCBI taxonomy): Eukaryota > Viridiplantae > Streptophyta > Pinopsida > Pinales > Pinaceae > Picea > Picea mariana. Next base: position 74,450 of record JASDQU010108782.1, on the reverse strand, counting down.
GAAATTAATACAATGAAGAGTTGGGAGGTGCAACACCAAGAAAATATGGTTTTCTCTTGGTTAAAGGTTTCCAGTGTAAATCTTAGTGTACTATGTGTATGAGCCATTGACTAGTTTTTGTTTGCTTAAGAATCTGTATGCATTGATTTACTTCACATGTTTAAAAATTACAACAAATATGATCACCAAAGTTCTAAGGAAGAAGGAGATCACGACCTATTTTAAACCCCTTGAAACCATTAGACAAAAGATGAGATCGGTAAAGGACACCATGGACCAATGCCAACATAAATGGGTCTATACACCAGGATGCTCTTGTAGCAAATGCTACGTTGGAGAAATTGGATGATCATTTCACATAAGGATTACAAAGCACATAGATGATATTAATAATTGGCGCACATGCACCTCATTGTTAGCCAAGCTTTCCAATGGAACCAAACACCATGTGTTCCTTGAAGATACCAAAATCCTAGCCAAATAGGATCACTACTTCAAACGTAAAATCAAAGAAGCTATTGAAATCATTAAACACCCTAACAACCTTAACAAGGATGGGGGTTTGGACATTAGTGAAAACTGGCTTCCACTGATCTGTAATAGAAGAACCAAGTAGTACATAGAAGTTTTCTCTTGTATCTTTCTTGTTCTGCTTCTTGTATTGGTCTTTCCCTTCCTTTTGTTTGTCTAGTCTGCTCTTCATGTAGTTATTGGTGTTTCTTTGCTTGTTTTTGTTTTTAACTTTGAATTTATCTCTTTCTTTTTAATTTCTGATCTTGTGCCTTCTGCATCACACCACCTAACAGATGAATATCTTGTTCCATATACTCCAACAGCCTTCGATATGAGTGTTGTTGGAGAGGATGCTTTTTATTTTTTTATTTTCCTCTAAAATGTTGTTGGAGAGGAAGCTTTTTATTATCCTCTAAAAATGGTTGGAAAGCTAAAAGGGAAGGCGATTTGAGCGAAGGCGACTTGAGCTGAAGACAACTTGAGCTGAAGGCGACTTGAGCATTCACAATGAATGTTGTTGTTGTTGTTGTTGTTGAAGAGGAGAGGAGGTTTTTTTCCCTCTAAAGTGTAGTGTTTTGTTATAGGGACTTTTTTTTTAATTACTGCGACCCTCTGGCTATTTCTAATGTTGAGGTTTTTATTTGTTTTCTTTCTTCTCTTCTTGATTTTCCTTTTTTGTTATTTCTTCTTTTATCTTCTTTTTATTTTTATGATAATTTTTTAGGTTTTATCTCTTTTAGGTTTATTTGCTTATCTAGAATCTTGAGCTTTGTTTAATTTATTAACTTCTATTACTTTCCCTCCTTTTATTCCCTTAGTGTGTTCTTCTTTTTTAATTACTTATTTTTCTTCTTTAAAGATATTATTTAATATATCTTCTTTATTTAAGATTTAATACATCTTCATTATTTAAGTTAGATCATAGTTTATTATTTTTTTTATTGTTAAGGTTGGTGTTTGTTTAATTTTATTCTTTATGTGTTTATATTTTCTACTTGTTTTTAATGCTTCATTGGATTGTTTTTTATTTTGTTAGTATTTTTATTCTTCTCATTTTAGCTATTTTTTCTTAGCGTGGTTTTAATGTTTGACGTTTTGGCATTTTTACGGGCATAGTTTTCAATAAATTTTGTTTGAAATCTGACTAAAAATGGTTGGAACTCCAGATTGAGTGATTGTGTCTGTATAATTCAAGTGCCCCAAGGTTTTTTCAAGGTGCCGAATCTATTTATACATTCAAAAATGCAATTTAAACAACAAAAAATGGTGATTTCACCAAGATTTGTTTCGTTGGATTCCGGTGAAAAAGTTCAAAAGGTCGAATGTTTAGACAACGACTTTCTTCTTTGATTATTTCCTTTTATTAGGGTTTATTTTATTTTATTCTAAGGCTATAGTATTACATTAAGGATCTTGATTAGTTATATTATATTGTAATAATACTAAAGGTTTCTTATCTGTAATAAGATAATAATGTTATTACTATTAAGCTTATCATGGTATCTTATGTGTATTTATTTTCTGCTTATTTAGGTATTATAGTATTATTGCAATTAAACTCTTTATTGTGTGTGGGCTAATTTTTTTTTATAAATTAGCAGACCTTTGGCTTTGCGATAAAATAAACTCCTCTTTCACACTCTCGTCACTTTGATTAACTTATATGGATGTGAAGTTTGGGGTTGTAGTATATCTAGAGAATCATGGAGAAAGATAGAACGGATCCAAAAGAATTTTATTACCTATAATCTCAAAATTAAGGGCAATACACCCTACCCTATCCTCCTTATAAAATCTATCATTTCCCCCATTGAGAGCATTACCATGTTTAGCTACCTATCGTACAAGAACAAGATAAACAACATGGATGACAAGAGGTTCCCAAAAATTGCTTCAAACTCTAGCCAAAACCACCAACGGCTCAAGCGAGGATGGAATAAAGATGTGAAATATTGGCTAAATCATTGGAGAATACAAGAAGAAGCCATCATGCAGAATATCGATAATATTACAAATATGATCACTTCTAAATTTAAGGAGAATATGTGGTGTGATAAAGAATTATTGGATAAAAGGAAATTAAGATACCACAAGGTGGTGATCAACCCTAATTTAGAAGATCAAAATTACCTCTCAATTTTGAGAAGTGAAAAGAATAAAATCAACATTTCTAAAATAAGAACAAACTCTCACAAGCTACATAGTAAAACTGGGCGTTGAACAATCCCCAAACACCGTGGGATGAAAGAATCTGTCATCTTTGTTACACTAAGCGGGTAGAAGATGAAAAACACTTCCTCTTAGATTGCCCTACATATACCCATATTAGATCCCAATTTAAAATATATGCCACAATACAAACCTTCCTAACCTCCCAAGTCATCAACACTATGGTGATATTGGAACACTTCTCTCAATGCTTTTTGAACATAGAAATATAATTTTAAGGAAATCAAAGTAATCTCTTATGTTCTTAAGTTCCGGTAGACCAATTGGTCTCAGTGGACATTAATCATCATCATCATGTATTTAGTATTTTTATTATAAGACTTTTTGTTGTATTATATGATTATTATAATAGTATTCTTTATAATATTTTAGAATTTGTTGTTGTTGTTTTTTTTTAAAATTTTTTATGACCGGTGGAATCAACAACTAGTCAGGCACGTAGTTGCATGACATAGGGTCGTTTTATCCGATTGCTACCACTATAACCTCTAGGCATGCCAACACGACTGCTCACACGACACACACGGTAAGTCGAGGGTTTTGAACCGACGACTTAACATAACCAAGTCCCCTAACAATACACTCCATCACCGACTGTTCTACACCGCGGGGGAAATTTGTTGTTTATTTTACTTTTTTGGGTTTAGTATATTTTATATTGTTTTAAGTTTATTATTTAGTATAACCTAGATTTGTTTCTTAGTTTTTATTTATTTTTTGCTATTACATTTCATAGATTGGTTATTATTTGTTAGTCTTTAGTCATTTTTTCTGATTTTTTTTCTTAGTTTTCTTATTTTAAATAATTTTTTACTATCTATTAGCCTTATGACTTGTTTTTTTATTCTTTTACATTTTAGCTAGTATTTTAGGGTTGTTGTTTAAGTTCTTATTTTACTCTTCTCTCTCTCTTGATAGTTATTATTATTTTTAGGGTTCTTTGTTTTTGTGCATATTTGAATTTATTGCAAGGTTTCCCTCTTCTCATATTTGAGTTTTTCCCCTGAGGATGGTCATCCATTTAGTGATTATAAGCATTGACAACAAATTGAAGATGATTATTATTGTGGTTTTTTCATTCATTTTGAATAACCTCTATCGCCATAGAAATCTGAAAACTCAAATTAAACTTTGTCAATGCCCTTTCTCCCTAACCACTATCTATCAACTCTCCTCCTCCCTTGTCATCTATATCCTATCCATCATTGTTCTCCTCCTCCATAGTAATTAATCTCTCTTCCCTCAATTTAGACCCTCATTACATCCAACTCCAAAAATAATTCAATTTTCCAATTGTTCCTCATTGCATTCCTATTGAGGACAATCTAAGTTCTATTGAGTCCATCATTCAACATCGCCTCTCTCATGAAACATAAGAGATCAAGTAATATTTCACCCAAATTATCTGCTATGCAAAACTCTCCAAACTAATCTTTCCAAATAAGAATCCATCTCTCTTTGACAACTTAACGATAACCCCAATGTTGTAATTCTAAAAGCAGATAAAGGTAACACCTCTATAATTATGAACATCTTTAATTATGGAGCTAATTTTTTGGAACATTTGACTTCGTCCTCTTATAAACCTTAATTTTTCAAAAAAATTCCCTCAACAAAATCATAAACCTCTTTACCAATGCCATTAAAGCCTCTTCACTAGTTTCTATATCTGTTAGTATGATATGATTATTATTATTATTGATTATAATTAAACAACAACCTTTATAAAATCTTCTAATATATAGATGAAATAATAATAATAATAATATTACCAATAAAATTTATATAATAATTAAGAAATATTACTATATTATAAATAATAAATAAAATTATGATTATTAATGAATTTATTATTCTTCTTAACAAATAAGAATACTTATTTCTTACTCTTAATCAACCAACGAGGTGATATTCATTATAAATAGTTAATATTTTTTTATTTTTATTTTCTTTATCTTTATAATCCTTATAATTAATAATATATATTTAAAACATTTCAAAATATAGAATTAGCTTGAAACATAGTAAAATAACAATAGTATGACTAATGAAAATTTATAATAAATTTTAAGGTATAATTATTGAAGTAGGTGGTAAATCTTCTTAATAAATAAGAGTGGTTAACATTTATAAAGTTTGAACTATAAATTGTTAAAAATATGAAATTAAATTATAATTTTATATAATTTAAAATAAATAATTATTATTTAAAACTAAATTATACTGGAGTTATAAATCTTCCCTGGATCATAATTAAAGGTTAATGATATAATTAAGTTATGAAAATTAAAAATGATTTTAATATTTCACTTATATATTTTTATGATTTTAGGGTTATCTCTTATTAATAAAAATCTAAAATAGATTTTCTCTTCACAAATCATTCTTTCATGATGATGGATGACAATTGTTGGTCCAAAACGTCGAAAATAAAAAATGGTTGTGATGATTCCGAAAAACCTTCTAAACAATGATATTGATCGCAAAAGTCTTAGATCATAAACAACACCTTCTTCCCAACAATCTCAACCCCTTAAAACTTACAAGAAACCTAAAAACTATAAGAAATATAACCCTCTTAGACCCATTGTTAGCACTATCAGAGCCCCTACCTATGCCTTATCTATATTCTTAGTTAATAAAATTCAACTCTTCATTGGCCAAACCCCCTCATTTATAAAACATTCCACTAATTTCATCCACAAAATCACAATATTCATCTCGACGACGAAAACCTTATGGTTAGTTTTGATGTTGTTTCTTTATACACTAAAATCATGATCCCCGAAGCTCTTGACTTCGTTGTTGAATTAGTCCATCCCAAAACCTTAAATATTATTAAGATTTTCCTTATATATACCTTATTTAGTTTCAAAGGTAAATTCTATGAACAAACTGAAGTCGCAACCATGGGATCATCCTTATCCCCTGCAGTGGCCAACATATTTATGGAACACTTTGAAATATTATCTCTAAATAACTTCCATTTTAAACCAGAATGTTTTTTTTGGTCCATTGATGATACCTTCATCATATGGCCCCATGGCCAGTCTTCCCTCAACTCATTTTGTGACCATCTTAATAACATTTCTCCTCACATTCAATTTACCATTGAAATCCAACAAGACAAATCACTCATTTTCCTAGATGTCTTAGTAATTCGTCAACTACATGGTTCCCTTTCCCACCAAGTTTATCATAAAGAGACTCATATTGATAGATACCTTCATGTCCAATCCCACCACCACCTAGCTAAAAAATATGTTGATCTCAAAACCATGGTCTACAAATCCATTTGAATCTCTAATCCCCAAAATCTTAGCAAAGAAGGATGCCCCTTAATAATTCCCCCCTAACCATCGAATATTCCTTAACATAAATTAACAAAGCCTTTCGTTCCACCGTCCATGCAAAATCTAAGAAACCCCTCCCCAATTCCCCACCATGATCCCTAGTTTCACTCCCTTACATTGATGGAATTAACAATGATATTTCCAATACCTTAGTCAGAAAGAATATCAAAACTCTTTTCAAACCTTAAAAAACCCTTAAAAATAAATTTAAAATGGTAAAAACTAAATCTAGCCCTCTTCTTTCTCGAGGTGTTTACCAAATTCCTTGCTACCATGACAAATCCTACATTAGCCAAACATGTAGGTCTATCCAAACCCATCTCAAAGAACATATTATTGACACATTTAGTAACCATCCTTTTAAACCCACTATAGTAGAGCATTCCCACAACACCAAGCACCTCATCTGCTTCTATCAAGCCAAAATTTTAGTGTCAACTCCCTTACTCACGCCTCATTAGGGAAGCCCTAAAAATTGAAAAACATCTAAATAATTTTAATAAAAAAGATAATTACAAGCTCAATAAATCTTGGAAATGTATCATCCATCATCTTTGTTCCTCTTAACCCTTCCCTCATTTTCATCCTTTCTTACTCTTACTTTTATTTCTTCCATCATAATTATTTATTTCAACTATTCAAAATGTCCCCCTTCAAAACTTGTTTATCGATTTCCCTTATTTTATCTCCTTTGAAACTTGTTTATCAATTTCCTTTATTTTATCTCCATTTGTTCTTAATTATTTTTAGATCATAATTATTATATTTATCAAAATACAACCTTAATATGGTTCGCTTTTATTCCTAATAGATCATTTTTCCATAGCTATCATATTAATGATATTCTTATAGACAACCTTAACTTTAAATCCTTTTATTTATCTAAATGTACATGCATAATATTGATTTAAATCTTCTTCATTACTTATCTTTTATTCTGCCAATTTCTTTCCTATTATTTTAATTTAATATAATTTTTTTTTTTTTTAAGAGGTAATATTATATTAAATCCTTCGAAAGTCTGAAGCAGAGATCCAAAATACAACTAGATTCGGGCTACAGTTGCTGGACTGCCCTAGCAAGGGGAAACCGGTCCAGCTAGTCCGACCAATTTCTAGATTAAACAAGTCTAGCATTTGAACATCAAAAAGAAGAAACACTTTTTGTCTTTTCAGGTCTAGAAGCTAAGCCAACAGACATACTCTAAAAATTAGACGCATGGATTGTAGCTGGGCCAGGTGGCTGGGAGGTCGCCTATCCATGGCTCTTCCTCGATGTGCATCACGCCATAGTCCCATTGCTCGCCAGCTTCATCATCGCATGCAGGGTCCATGTTGTCGTCCTTGCGTTCCTCCCGCTTCCCTTCTGCTGCTTCTGGAGTCTGCGTAATGTCCTCCTGCGTGCTGCCTACTGCCTCTGGAGTCTGCGCTTTGTCCTGAGCTTCGTCTTTAGCGGTCGCGAGGTTCTCTTGAGGGCTGGTGTCGATAGTGGCCGTGAATAAGGCTTCGTGCATAGAAGAGAGAATGTGCATAAAGCTGGCCACCTTCCCCTCTGTTGCTTGGACTCGGTATTGCAAATCCGCTATCTCTTGCCGAAGCTCAAACACCAAATCCTGCAAGATAGCCATGCTGTCTGCGAGCTGCACTCTGTCAACACTCTCAGGGAGACAAGTTCCTTCCCTCTTGTACGCATTGTGATGAAGAGGGACACCTCCCAGGTTGCCCAGCAGGTCGTGGGGAGCTGTGGAGCTGGAAGGGACTGCTGAGAGGTCGTGAGAAAGCCTCAGAATTGAGATGGGTGTACGCGAGATGATAGCCATAGAGCTTAGCTGCGGGGCATGCAAAGAGACGGGGATATGCCTGGACTGCCTTGGAGGGGAGGAGTCATTAGAGGTTGAATAAGGAGGGGTGACCGAGGGTCTTCGGGGCTTCCAGGGTGAGCCTCGCCTCGGTCGGCCTCGAGGTCGAGTCATGGAGAAGTCTGTGCAGAGGACTGAGAAAAGGAGGGACACTCGGTGTAAGGGAAAGACCATGAACGCATTGCACCAGCGGGAGGGATCAAAGGTAGATCTGCACTGCTCAGTGAAGAGCATTGCTGCTTGCATACAGAGGTAAAAGCCAAACATAATGGGCGGCGTCATTCGAATTCATGGCGAGGAGGAAAGGACTGGTGTGTTAATGCACCCTCACATCAACTTAAAATGCCATTAAACGCCGAGTGGGGTGGTGGGCTGTGGCATGAGCCCATCATGTGGCTCCATGCCACTCTGTCCATCGCCCACGTTCAGATCTTTCCACATCGCCCTCCCTGACACCCCATCTGGAGGGACATCCACCAATCCAGCTTTGTGAATGGATTGCAAGAGGATAGGGTGATTTTGATCCTGGGTTGCATTACATTGGAGGTCTGGTCCACTCCAATGGGCTCCCAGGTTAGCTAACTCATCAGCAACTTGGTTTGATTTCCTTCTAACGTGCGAGGGAATGATAACCAGATTTGGGTGCGTTAGAGCAGCAACTATTTGGAGTCCATGCGACAATCTCCAGCTCGGCGAGATGCTGTCCGGTCTGGTCCCCTGTAAGATTCGGCGAAGCAGGCTGATGATGATGTGCGAGTCCCCTTCTACAATCATCTTAGTGTAATGGCTTTTGATAGCTAATTGTAGTCCCTTGATTAGTCCCAAGAGTTCTGCTACATTGTTCGTAGAGTGCCCCATGGAGCCCGCTGTGATGTCAAGGATATGTCCATGATGGTTTCGTATGACAGCTCCATAGCCCGCCGTGCCAGGATTTCCTTTAGAAGCTCCGTCAAAATTCAGTTTAACAAAACCTTCTGGAGGAGGAGACCATATAGAGGGGCTACGCACAGGGGGAGCTGAGGAGGAGGGGGTAGGACGGGCTGGGAGAGTGGGAAGAGGAGTCCAGTGCTTGAGAATGGAGAGCTCAGAAGGAGGACAAGCCAGGTCCACATCAGGCCAGTTTCGGAGGTTGAGGGTGTCCAGGATATNGGCGAGATGCTGTCCGGTCTGGTCCCCTGTAAGATTCGGCGAAGCAGGCTGATGATGATGTGCGAGTCCCCTTCTACAATCATCTTAGTGTAATGGCTTTTGATAGCTAATTGTAGTCCCTTGATTAGTCCCCAGAGTTCTGCTACATTGTTCGTAGAGTGCCCCATGGAGCCCGCTGTGATGTCAAGGATATGTCCATGATGGTTTCGTATGACAGCTCCATAGCCCGCCGCGCCAGGATTTCCTTTAGAAGCTCCGTCAAAATTCAGTTTAACAAAACCTTCTGGAGGAGGAGACCATATAGAGGGGCTACGCAAAGGGGGAGTTGAGGAGGAGGGGGTAGGACGGGCTGGGAGAGTGGGAAGAGGAGTCCAGTGCTTGAGAATGGAGAGCTCAGAAGGAGGACAAGCCAGGTCCACATCAGGCCAGTTTCAGAGGTTGAGGGTGTCCAGGATATTGCGATGACATTGTTTCCAGCAATGTTGCCAAGGGAGGGAGGTGCCCCTGAAGATTCTTAGATTCCTTTCCTTCCAGGTTTTCCATAGGATGAAACTAGGTAAAAGTTTCCAGATTCGATTGAGGAGGGGGGAGTGGAACGCTTGATCTCTCCAGTGTGCAATGGTTGCTAGGATGCTGTCTCTGTGGTGATATGAGGTGCGCATGACAAGCGCTGCTTGGTCCCAAATTTGAGTTGTGTAAGGGCAAGTATTAAGTAGATGATTCAAGGTTTCCTCGGCCTGTCCACACAGTATGCAAAGGGAGGGTCCCACAAAGCCCCTCTTCAAGAGATTGTCCCAGGTTAGTATACTTGAGTGCAAGACTAGCCATAAGAAAAGGGTGACTTTCGACCAATGCTTGAGATCCCAAATTTTGTGCCAGACTTCTGAATCCTGGGGGGGGGTTTGACTGAGCTTTGAGCTGGTAGGCCTCTCGCGTGCTGAAGAAGCCCTGAGGCTTGTATCCCCACCGAAGAGTATCGTCCCCGACAATTATGGGTATTCTTCGTTTGGTTAGTTCCTCTTGTAGGGGCGCTAAATCGATCTGTGCCTCCGGGTTAATACGCTCCTCATCCAAATGCCAACGGCGCCAGGTGTCCTCTGTAGGATGATCCTGCCAGTATTTCGTGACCCTTTTCAGGCCTGCCTATGTAGCTTGAGGGTAGATATCTCGGGCCCAATCCTCATTGCTCAGGGCTGGCCATTGTTGCCAGGAATCTTGCCAGAAAAGAGCCGTTTTCCCATTCCCTACTTCCCAAAAGGCGTGTTGAGTGACCAACAATCTGTTCTTCTTGGCTGCTGTCCATATTAGAGAGCCCGGGTTGTCTCCATTCCATCTGATGAGGTCCTTCTTGGCTGTGTTGGGGGTGTATTTCTTCCTCCAAAGCTTACCCCATAATTTGCCAGGGCTTTTTAACCAGCGCCGCCAAATCTTGGCGCCGAGAACCTTATTCATAATGGATGGATCCCTTAATCCCAAACCTCCAAGTCGTTTGGGCTGACAGAGCTTTTCCCAGCTCACTAGAGCTATTTTTTTCTCTTTGTTGAGGCCTTGCCAGATGAAGTTCCTTTGCAATCTTTTGATGGAGTTGAGAACGAATTTGGGGGCGGCTAGCATAAAAAAAGCATAGATCGGGAGTGCTTGTAAGATAGCTTTAAGAAGGACGAGACGACTGGGTAGATTCAGAGCTCGAAAAGTCCAGGAGGAGAGTTTTTTGGAGAAAGAAGAGAGGAGGCGCTCCCAGGAGGAGTTCCGGAGGGCGTTGTCTATCAGTGGTAGGCCAAGGTACTTGGGCGGAAGGGAGCTCCTGTTGAAGCCAAGAATCTCGGAGATATGTCGTTGAATCTGAGGGGGCATGTTGAAGAAGAAGATTTGGGATTTATCCTTGTTGCAGTCCAATCCTGAGGCTTCAGAGAAGGTTTGGAGAAGCTCCTGGAGAGAGGTGGCTTCGCGCACCGTGGGGCTGCCCATTAAAAGCGTATCGTTCACAAACTGGCTGTGTGAAATGGGGGGAGAGATGCCATGGAGGGGCAAGCCTGTCAGAAGGTTTTGATTTAGAGCGGCATGGATGGATCGGTTGAGTTCCTCGGCCATGATAATGAAGAGGAAGGGGGAGAGGGGGTCTCCCTGCTGGATTCCTCTTGAGGGAGAGAAGGGTCTCGAGGGCACACTATTGACGAGAAGGGAGAAGAAATCCAAGGAGGTTAAATTAAGGATCCAGTCTACCCAGGTTTGATCAAAGCCAAAGGCTAGAAGCATTGCTTGCAGATAGTCCCAGCTTAATTTGTCAAAGGCCTTAGAAAGATCCAGTTTGAGGAGCATACCTGGGGTTTTAGTTTTTTGCAGGGAGTGGATTACTTCATGGGCCAAAATGATGCTGTTCAGGATCTGCCTGCCCTCAACATAGCCTGATTGCTCTGGAGAAATGATGGTTGGTAAGATCAGCTTAAGTCTCCGAGCTATTACCTTTGTAAGGAGTTTGTAGATTACATTGCAGAGGGAGATGGGTCGGAATTGCTTGGCTTGCTGGGCCTGCCCCTCTTTGGGGATTAAGGTGAGAAAAGTGGCGTTGAGTGCTTGGAGGATTTTTCCTGTGGCTCTTGAATCCTCCAAGATTTCCCAAACCTCAGTCCTGATCATCGAAAGCAGTGGTGGAAAAAGTCGCTGGTGAAGCCATCCGGGCCTGGAGCTTTGCTTTTGGGGGTTTCCTACAGCGCTTGGTCCACTTCCTCAATGGTGAAAGGCTGTAGAAGGGCCGCGTTTTGCTCCTGGGTTACAAGAGAGGGTACATGCCTTGTAATCTTGCTGATTGCTGCTTCTCTGTCTTGGATGGGTTCTGTGAGGAGGTTCTGAAAGTAGTCAATCAAATTTGTTTCCAAGTCAGCATGAGAGTGCAGGGTTTCACCTTCCTCTGAAATAAGCTGCGTGATTTTGTTGGCGTGTCTTCTCTGGATGACAGTTCGATGGAAAAACTTGGTGTTGCGCTCCCCTTCTTTGAGCCATTGAATACGCGACTTCTGTTTCCACAGTATTTCTTCTTGTTTCTTCCTTTCTTCAATCTGTTGGGCCACTTTGAGTTCCTGTGCTTTCAGTTCCTCTGTGATCCCCTGCTCTCTGATTTGGACCTGTATCTTAGTCATTTGTCTTGAGAGTTGTTGTTGGGAGTCAAATATGTTGCCGAAGGTTTGTTTATTCCAGAGTTTAAGAATTTACTTGAGGTTCTTAAGCTTCTGCTGGAAGCAAAACATTTTGGAGCCATGGGGTATCTCAGCCTGCTTCCACCAGTCTTGAATGTTTGCCTGGAAATCGGGATGGTTTATCCAGAACTGTTCGAATCGAAAAGGTTTCTTCCCAGGGGTAGCCGAGATATCCATCCATAATTGTATGG
>JASDQU010108782.1:45865-60394 GCA_032191745.1 Picea mariana | reverse complement strand
GAGGGCATTCTCTGAAGAGGTGACCATGTTCGTGGCATTTTCTGCAGCGAAAGGGGATGTGTTCATAATCTATGGTTTGTGACCAATCCTCGTCGTGGTATTCCAAAGTGATGGAGCCTGGGAGCGGCTTGGCTATGTTCATATAGACACAGATCCACGCATAAGATGTATAGCGCCGTTGCTTTGTAGCTTCAGAGGATTTGACATAGATGCCTATGGTGTTGCCTATTCCTGCCAAGACCTCTTCCAACCAAAATTCTTGGGGGAGAGAATACAGTCTGATCCATAACGGCACATGGGTGAAGTCTTCCTTTTCGGGACTGAACTTTTCTGTCCAAAATCTCAGAAATAAGCCCGCAGAGTTGTAGAAATATGGCCCTCCATCAAAAACACGGTTGCGATCCTTGAGGTTGTGGAAGATGATTGTGAAGAATACCTTTGAACCCAACTGGAGATCATAGTGGCCTTTTGGTTTCCACCAGTACTAGATCCATTTCACCAGGTCACGCTCAGAGGGCCAGAGCCTTAAAAATTTCCCCACCAAGGCGTTGTCTCTCATATATTGCTTCTGCTCCTCGATGCGCGGTGAGCTAACCACATATTTAGGTGCTTGTGGTGCCTGCGGAATGCATTTTCCGGGTATCCACGGGGCCGAGACATTTGCGGGGTTCTTTTCCATGGCTGGGTCGATGTCCATGTCCTTGTCTTTGAAGGTACCCTCTTCTAAGAGCTGTGCCCGCAAGTCTGGAGGCGTTTCAAAGGTCGGGCGCTTAGTTCCTGCTCCATTGCTTTCGTTGGCAGTAACACGACTGTAGGAGTCGCTGGCCGACGCTCCCTCCCTGTGGTGCAGGGGCCCCTGTGGGGCTGTCATCGTTCGGACTCAGTTCGCAGCGACTGCGTTTGCGCAAACCCTAGTTTGCAGAGCGATAACAAACTTAGTGCAAAGAAACGTAATATAAATTTATTTATTTATACTAATTTATTCTTTATTTTTATCGTTATTCTTGAATTTATCCAAATCGTTTCACATTATCATTTCTATCAATATTGATTCGTTAATGTAAATAATTTATTCTTTTTATTATGATGATTTTGAGCAAGTCTTCTATTTAATATTATATTTTATTTCTTCTATTTCTTCTTTCTTTTTATCGTTATTCTTGAATTTATCCAAATCATTTCACATTATCATTTCTATCAATATTGATTCGTTAATGTAAATAATTTATTCTTTTTATTATGATGATTTTGAGCAAGTCTTTTATTTAATATTATATTATATTTTTCAATTAATTCTTAATGGCTAGTTTTCTTGTATCCTATTTAAGTTGGTTTAAGGGTTCATTCTTCTCCATCTTTCAATAAGTTTTGATTGGATCCCTTGATGATGGGAGGAGTGTCCACTCAAAATGTTGGGACGTTTCTAAACTATGACACAATTTATTACAAAAAATCTCATTGCAATTATGACTAACCATGGAAACCTTCACTCTAAAAAAACATGAAGGAGACTCAAAGGTCAAAGTGACAAGGGATAATATATGGTAAGTGCACATATATGGAATCTCGATGATGGGTTGACCATATGGTGCTAGTGGGATGCAAAATCTAATGGGATCTATTTGAGTCGACATCCATGGGTGACTTGGTACTCATGATCTAAACAAGGGCAAGACTTATATCTGTCTAAATTGGTGAAGAGGTGTAACATGATGAAAGGCTTGATGATAATAAGAAGAACTTACTTTCTTTCCTTGTTTTATTTTTTTTAAGTGTGTAATGGTTTTGGATTGTTGTGTTTTTATTTTCTTGTTTTTTGGTTTTGTCCTTTTGAAAGAATAAAATAATGATAGTAAGTGACAATGAGGAGATAAGCACCATATATGAACAAATGGTTTCGAATGATGGATAGGCAACATGATAGTAGATGGGTGACAACCAAGGGTGTGCTTGGGGTGGGTCTCCTTGGAAAGGGTGGGGTATGCATGATTTAATGCATATGGATATTTAACACATGGAGCAAATGAAATAGCGGGTTCATTAATGCTAGTGAAAAGTAGGGTATCCAACGAAAATGTAACTACTCAGGAGTACACAGGGTATAGGTCAACAATTGATAAGAGTGAGATGTGAGGATCAAAGTGGAATACAAGACTACAATGATTTTTGATTCTTTGAGGATGGGTGGAATGGCTGTCAAAATTTGAAGTGTGATAAACCAAAACAACCTAAGTAAGGAAGAGTGGTACAGTTTGACAAGAGGAAAAACCAACTTAGAGCAGTGAGAATGCTAGCTATGATGGGAAAGAACCTATAGAAAATTCAAAGGTGACAAAAGGTGAAACCAATGTTTTTAGAGGAAACGTCTATACATAAACGCAAGTGTCAATATTATACCTAAATTGGTACCATTTTTTGATGCATAAAAATGGCACCTTTGATGATATCATGTACACATACAACATAGCTCATGGCATAAGAGTGATACAAAACTAATTACCAAAACCATATACTATACATGGGTCCTTTTCTAGATGTGACGAGGATTATAATATGATCTGAAAGGTACCTATGATTGTGAGATGGATAAAGCCTCATTGATGGAAGGAATGACATAAGTTGGGAAAGCAATGCCACAAATAGAGAGGGGGGAATTACTTAGGTGGTGAAAAACATATAGTACCAAGAAAAGAGGAGCACCGAGGAAGAATATCTTGCATGGTAGGGGAAATACAATGATATTGTAGTGAATATTGCTATTATCTGGTAACATAGTTATGGTGAAGGGTTAGAAGGGTTAGACATTTGTAGGTATGACTAAACACTTCCTAATTGGCACAATAATGATTTAACTAAGGTGGAGGAATGATAGGTTATGGAGGGGTGGGTTTTCCTGGATGAAGGGTAGTGGTTCCCCCATCATGTCTGGGATAATGTAGTAGAAGTGGGGAAGTGATGGAATAAGGGGGATAAAAGCCAACTAAGAAAATATCTAGGAGTGCAGGAAATGGTGAATGGAGTGACCTATAATATGTCACAAAGGACACAAGGATAGAGAGTCATAACATGATTGTCCGATGGCTATGTGGGTGAGGATAGGACAAGATATGGAATGGAGGTACCCTCAACCTGCCTATTGTCTCCCATCTATACATGGTTCTTCCATGCATGAATAATATTCTTTCACCTTAGCATCTTGGGTGGATCTTAGGGGGAAAGATATGAGAGAATACAAAGCTAACGAGTGGTGCAATGGAATAATTGGTACATTAGGGGAAAATATACTAAATAAATATTTTTAACTCGAGAAGAGTAAGGATGGTCATGACGGGGGTACTAATTGTTAGAATAGAGATTTGAATTTTCAAATTTGCTAAATTGTGCATCTCTATGGTCAATTATGCAACATAATCACACTTTTACAGCGCTAGTAAGCTGAGTGATTTCATAGTGCTCCCAAGTTTGATTTTTTCATAGCACTTTCAATTGAGGCTAACAATTTATTTTTTCATGGTTTCAGATTGATGCTCATGATGTTTGCAAAGTGATAAAAACATTCCATGCCATAGACAAAAAGACCTTTGTTCCCAAGTTAAAATTATTTTTACAAGAGGTTTTATTATTCAAGACTTGTGGGTTTGTTTTTATGACAAAATTCATTCCATGCCATAGACAAAAAGCCCTTTGTTCCCAAGTTAAAAGTGTTTTTACAAGAGGTTTTATTATTCAATACTTTTGGGTTTGTTTTTATGACAAAATATATAAAGCCCTTTGGTGTAAGAATACAAAAGTTGAAAAACCTATGGTTGTCAAGCCAGTTGTTGCATCCACGGAAGAATTAGTGAGAATAGCAACAACACGTTGAATAGGTCTTGTTCTTGAAGTTGTGAAATGAATCAAAGGGCGACTGCTCTTCTTCGATTTTCTCACATTACTATTCACTAAAACTAGCAAAGAAAGTCTTGGAAGCTCTTGGCTCCAGGCCTCTATGATGGAAAAATGAGTTATATTATTTAGACATCGCAGGTTCATGAAACCAATATGGATCACGAAGGGTATCATTCCTTAGTAATGGAATGTAAAAATTCCCAACACAAAGAGCACAGAGGTCCTGTCTTAGAGGGTTTCAAATTTTCCATCGAATTCATAGAAGCAATTGTTTTGATTTGGTTTGTGCCCAAAATTTTTGCAGAGGTTTGAATGCATATTTTATTGCAGAGCATTTTGTTCACATTGTTGCAGGTTCTGGAGCTCGTGGAGGTGAAGGGGAATGTGCTACTCAAACATACTTCTGTGGATGATGAATCTATGGTGGTTGTTTGAACTACACATTAAAATCATCTGGTGATATTAATCAGATGCAAAGTTGTGTATTCATATTAAAGGAGATTTGATCCAATGTGCACAGTTAATTGTGTAAACAAAGCACTAAGAGAGAACACCACGAGTCAAACGCCAAAAAAGTGTCGAATGTTGAAAATTCCAATGAATAAAAGAATTCTCTAGTGTGATTCGAGATACAGAGGGATTTGTATACACCTCAACTCCTAATGATTATTTTGAAATATTTCCTAAACAGGTGGCAGGTATATTCCAGATTAGGTTCCAAGATTTTTGGTAACAACAAACGTTCTAGATATCAAGGAGTAAAACAAGCAGACAAGTGGCACTAAATTAGTTTTTGGAGGTCTAGAAAAATGGATTGGTCAAAGCAATTAGAAAATTGTTATACTTTCTATAGCACACCTTAAAGGATGGTTCTTCACCCTGTTTCTCAACATATTTTGAGGGTTGGTTGTGTGTCAACTATGCAATCTCATTATCTCTAACAAATCAGGTTCAAGGGTTCAGTTTTGGGCACTTAGTTGGCGAGTTATCCAGTATTGTAACATCACTACCATACCTATTGAATTTGGTAGCGCTAGATATTTTTATAGGTGACAACATATACCACATTTGATGGAGCATCTTTAGGGCCATCAAGAAGAGACTACAATATGGAATTATCTTTTGGAGACAGTTTTGAAGACTTTATGATCATTATCATGTATTTCCTATTTTCATTATGTAATCATTATCTAGAACTTTAATAATGGGACTTTCAGATGTATATTTGTCGATAAGTACAAATTTTCAATATAGAGAATACATGGGAAGTTATAGACCCGAGAGAGCTGCAGGAGGCATTTATTTGGCTGTATGAATCAATTTGCATGCCCGAGGGTCATCTTGTTATGTAAATACTTTTGGAAATGAAGATTCATGATAATTGTTCTATCAGATTGTTGACTTATCTTTTTTCCATTCTACTTTTCATCTTGCTTGAATAAAAATGAAGATTTTGAGGATCAATAGCTGCCTTTGATTTATAGAATCTTGAGCAACAGAGGATTTGTTGTGACTTTGTTGTTGATCATTGCTTATGTTCAATTACTTTTTCAAGTTTCTATTCTACATAGAGGATCTTTGTTTATTAGACATTCCTCTTTTTGTGCACCTTCTATTCTTCTATCCATCATCATACAAGCTATTTTTCTGATATGCAGTTTGACTTCCTTCAATGAGTAGAGTGTTTATGACTCCATTTCCCAATGGTCTATCACTGATATACAATTAGCTTGCTACCCTTTCCCTTTCTTGTAGAGTCTTGCTGATCCACCAAGTACAAAACCTAATTTAATTACTCAATTTTAAAATATTCAAATGGATATTAGGATTGATATTAAAGCAGTCTAAGAACAACTCCTAGTGCTAACATTTCTAGTGCCGTTGTCGGGGACGAAGTTGAAGATTTTCCTTGGGAGAACGACAACGATCATAACCAACACTTGATGGTGAACAAGAACTGGTCACATAATACCGAATACATCATTCACCCAAAGAATTCACTCCATGAAGGAAGAATCTGTTGACGACTTCACTGATTTAGTACAACAAAGGCCATGGAGGATATCTTGGCATGGAGGTTTGCAACTCTCAATTTTTCAGTTGTTCCTAGTTTTCTAAATCTAGTGCCTCCTCCATCAGAGTGGATAGATTATCTTCCTACTTTCAAAGAAGAAAAGGGGGACAATCCTGCTCAACATCTCATTACATTTCATCAGTGCATGGATCAACTAGACATACACCATGTGTAACGTCCTCGACCATCAATGCCATGGTCGGGCCAACATTACTACGCGGAAAAACACTACTATAACATATTATGCATTCTTATGAAATACAATTACTTAATAACAGTTAAACATAATATACGCACATTAATACTGTTAGCATACATAATCCATGACATTAACAATAATTCACGAATACAGCAGAATACATGTAAACACTGCTAGAATCATAGACATGCATATTTAATTGAAATTATACACATGTATATACTTATCTCTTAGACCGGATGTAATTCACCAACTGCGTGTAGCCCTCCCACGAACCTCCCAGCCTTAGAACACACTGCTCATCACTCTCAACAGTAGGTCACCCCCGAGCTGGGACTAAGCTCCACCGGGTAGGGATTCCTAGGCTAGGCAGGGAATACATGAAGACACACAGTCACAGGAGAAGGATTCTCTCCCAGGAGCCACTTATGCCCACTACCCATAGACTCTCATTCCCCACATGTCTGTCCCACCCCAGGATTATACACCTTCACTATCACCAAGACAATCCATCAACTGCTAACCTCCCTTCCATTGGGCTTTAGCAACAGACCGAACCAGAAGTCTCTGAGCTCTATGGCAGCTACATGACTCCTTCCAAGAGTTCTCACTTCCTCCGCGCACTCTCTCACCTGGAGAGAGTCTCTCACAGACTGCGTAACCTTCCTCTTCAACAACAATCACCTCCCTCACACTGATCAACAAGCCACACGCAGTCTAGCACTGTGTGGCCACAACAGTCAATTGGGAAAATGGGTATGGACACCCGAAACAAAAACGATCAATGCTAAAGCATAGCGTGGCTCTCTCTAGTTTCAGAGATGCGTAAGGTGTACAGAGGTTCAATCACAGAGGCCAAATGCGTACAGATGGAGGATGGAGGAATTGGAAGGTCGAACCCCAGATTCAGGTGATGGTTGGAGGAATGCCCACCCAACTCCTATGCAACAGTCAACGAAATGGAAAGAGAACCCCCAACACGACTCATTTCCTGGGTTAAATCACATGCGCCTGGATCGACACATGTCGTCCATGAAGCTGCATGCATTCCCCCAGGAACTTAGGACAAAACATAGATTTCACATGGCTTTTGGGGTAATATTAAAATATTATTCCCAAGGACTTAAGCCCCTAGGCTCCACACTTAGCCTCTCTTTCCAACCTTCCATCCCCCAATCCCTTACCCAATTTTTGTGGAAGCTTAGTCCCCCATCACTCATTCATTGTGGTCGGTCCACATGCAGATATGTTTTGTATTAATACTGTGCATAGTTACGTGTACAAAAATTAGGCTCCTGGCCTTCAACACTTAGGCTCCCTAGCCTAATAACACATAATCCCACTAGCTTATATAACTTGGATCACCAGCCTTATAAACTTGAATTACAGTTCATAAATAATATTTATACTTTATAGACATGATTTACAACAGGGCTTGGCCTTGGGGACATTACAATTCCCCTCCCCTTATTTTTGCACTATTCTTAGTGCGACTTTACACTGCATCTGCAAGCTTTTCAAAATTTTCAAAAAGATGTGGGTACTCTGCCCGCATAACATATTCATGCTCCCATGTCGTGTCCTCAAGACCGTACCAGGTCCACTGGACCTTTACAAGCCCTATGGCTTGATTCCGAAGCTGCTTGTTTTTCCTATCCAATATGCACATAGGATGTACTTGCAGGACACCTTCTTGCTCCACTTGGATCACATTCCAATCAATTACATGATTAGCATCAAGCATATACTTTTTTGTTTGTTTGTTAATTTGTGCGGGACCTGTTGGCTACGCGATTAACTTGTGTCTTGAGAAACCGCGACTCAGGGGCATCTAAGCCGTCAAAATCACCCAGGGATCGCACCCGGCCTGAGCCACACCAACCCTTAACATGGTTGGATTTTTTGTCCCCGCAGGTTTTGAACCGGTGACTTTAACATCATGGAGTGGCTTAACAACACACTCCGTCACCGACTGTCCTACACCTCGGGGACTCAGGCATATACTTTTTAAGAAATGAAACATGAAACACATTATGTACAATCATGGATGAAGGTAATGCAAGCATATATGCAACTGGCCCGATCCTTTCTAGGATTTCAAATGGCCCACAAAATCTGTCTACCAACTTGGCGCAACTTCCCAGCTTCAGGGAACTCCTGTTAGCTTTCACTTTCAAGAAAACATGATCACCCACTTTGAACTCTCTGTGGATTCTGTTCTTATCAGCATAACTTTTCTGCATGTCCTGGGCAACTTTTCAAATTCTTCTTAATTTTTATCATTTGGTCCTCCATCTCCTTGAGCAACTCTGGCCCAACTACTATTCTATCAGCTGGATTATCCCAACTCACTGGAGTATTGCACTTTCTTCCATAAAGTGCTTCAAATGGGCTCATCTTCAATGATGCATGATACCCATTGTTGTAGGCGAATTCTACCAAGTGTAGGTAGTCTTCCCATCTTGATGGTTTGTACATCACATACATTCTCAGTATGTCTTATATTACTTTGTTCACCCTCTCTGTCTATCCATCAGACTCAGGATGATAAGTTGTACTAAAGTTCAGATTCGTTCCGAATCCTTTCCAGAAATTCGAGGTGAATTTCGGGTCTCTGTTGGACACAATCATTTTAGGAATTCTATGCAATCATGCCACTTCCTTTATGAAAATATCAACAACATCTTCTGCCTTGTGAGTAGTTTTCAGTGGAATAAAATGGGCAGCTTTTGTAAGCTTGTCCACCACCACCATGATTGAATCATGCAACTTGCCTATTTGGGGCAATCCCATAATAAAATCCATCGTTACTATTTCCCACTTCCACTCAGGAGTGGGTAAAGGTTGCATCAACCCTGCTGGGTACCTATGCTCAACTTTAACTGTTTGGCACTCCATACATCTGGTGATGTATTCGGTGATCTCTCTCTTCATACCCGACCAAAAGTAATGGCTCTTGAACGCTGCTACTATTTTCTGATATCCAGGGTGCCCTGCATAAGGCACATTATGCATCTCCTGCAAAATCATTTGTTTTAAGCATTGGACATTGGGTACAAAAATTCTTCTCTTGTACAACAATATTCCATCTGTTTCCAATTTATAAATTTCCATCTTCTGTGGCATCTTACCGTGCTGTAGCTTGGTTACCAATTCTCTGTACTGCAGATCTGCATTTGCAGCCTCCAAAATTCTTCTTTTAATATCAATCCGATACATGCTAATGGCTGTATCATGTAATTGATGCACCCTCCTACTGAGTGCATCAACCACTTTATTCTCCTTTCCTTTGATATTCTTGATCTCAAAGTTGTACTCACACAAAAATTCCAGCCACCTACTTTGTCTAGCGTTTAAGGTTGGCTGATCAAACAAATATTTCAGATCGTTATGGTCTGTTCTGAGTTCAAACCTCCTTCCCATGAGGTAATGCCTCCATTTCTTTAGAGCATGAACTATGGCTTCCAACTCCAAGTCATGTGTTTCATAATTCTTCTCATGCTCTTTTAATTTTCTGGACTCATAATAGATTACAGATCCATTTTGACTGAGGACCCCTCCCAATCCTTCTTTGCATGCATCAATGCATAGTATGAAATCTGCATTTGGATATGCAATCCTCAAGATTGGAGCACTGGTTAACAATTGCTTCAATCACTTTAAACTTTCCTCACATCCCTCTGTCCAGTGAAACTGCTTCCCCTTTCTTTGCAAGGAAGTGATAGGGTGAGCTATCTTGGAAAACCCTACGATGAACCTTATGTAATAACCAACCAATCCCATGAAGGATCTAACTTCCGTTACGTTCCTTGGTGCTGACCATTCTCTAATGGCTTCAATCTTCTCAGGGTCTACTACTTTCCCATCCTTCGAGATAATATGTCCCAAGTAATGGATTTGCTCTTGATAAAACTAGCACTTGCTCAACTTGGCATACAGTTGGTGCTCTCTTAGCACCTGCAACACCATCCTTAGATGTTGTTCGTGTTCTTCTTCGGTCCTGGAATACACCAGAATGTCATCCAGGAAGATGATGACAAACTTGTCTAGATAGTCTTTGAATACTCCATTAATCAAGCTCATAAAAACAATGGGTGCATTTGACAGTCCAAACGGCACCACTGTGAACTCGTAATGACCATACCTTGTTCTAAAGGCGGTCTTGTTGATGTCTTCATCACTTATTCTTACTTGGTGATATCCCTATCTTATATCTATTTTCAAAAATATCTTTGCATCCTTTAACTGATCGAAGAGATCATCAATCCTCGACAGAGGATACTTGTTCTTCGCCATTACTTTGTTCAATTGCCTGAAATCGATTCACAATCTCAATGTTCCTTCCTTCTTCTTTACGAACAGGCTCAGGGCACCCCAAGGCGACACACTTGGGAATATATACCCCTTCTTCATAATTTCTTCAAGCTACAGCTGCAACTCTTTCAGTTCTAGCGCACTCATCCTGTACGGAGCCTTTGACACTGGAGTTTCTCCAAGCATCAAGTTCACAGAGAAATTGATATCCCTTTTCGGAGGTAGTCCAGGTACTTCTTGGAATACATCTTTGAAATCTTTAAGTACCTCATGATCCTCAATACTTGACACCTTATCCTTAGGCGTTTCCCCCACATGGGCTGCAAATAATTGACAACCTTTTCTGTAGCACTTCTTCAGCTGCATTGCTGAGATTTCTCTAACAGTAACAACTCTAGGAATTCCTTGGACGACTCTCTGATTCCCTTCTTCATCTAAGCAAGTGAATTCCTTGTTCCGACAGTCCAAGATGGCATGGTGCTGGTCCTATCAGTCCATCCCAATTAGATAGTCATAAGAGCCTAACGACATAATGTTCAAATCGACCTTCATGCTCAGTCCATTCATGTCTACAGGACAGGACTTGACTAACTCCGTGACTTTCCTCTTGGTTCCTGTAGCTAGCTGCACTAACCAAGACTTTTCATGTTTGCTTCTTATCAAATGAAAACTTTCTACCACTCTAGGGTATATATAACTATGGATAGCCTCTGAATCAACTAAAATAGTAAATGGTTGGTTTTTTATCATACCTTCTACTTCAATCATGTGCGATTGATACTCAACTTGCTTGTTTTCTAGGGCTGCGTAGATCCTTGGAATTCTACTGCCCATGTCCTCCATTGTTTCAGCTTGCTGAACATTGTGGAGAAATCTTACTTTATCATTTCTGTGGGGGCAATCCTTGTACCTATGGTTTTCTTTACAACCCCAACATTCCACAGGTGGCGGCCTTGACATTTTCCCACCCACTTCAAC
Source organism: Picea mariana (assembly GCA_032191745.1). Lineage (NCBI taxonomy): Eukaryota > Viridiplantae > Streptophyta > Pinopsida > Pinales > Pinaceae > Picea > Picea mariana. The sequence goes on along the minus strand of JASDQU010108782.1, from coordinate 48,941 downwards.
CTTCCTGGGCTCTCTAAGAGACAGCTGTCCTTGAGGACTGTTTCTGAAAAAGGGTGGTTTATTTCCCTTCTGCCTTTGTTCTTTCTTGAGCTTTTTCTGGTCATCCCAAGCCTTCTGAAAGGTAGGCTTTTCTCTTTGTTGTTCAAATAAGCACTTCGTTCTTCTTATCGTTTCTTCCATAGTCTTTGGGTCATCATACTGAATCTTATCCCCAATAGGAGGTGGTAATCCACTCAAGTACCTCTGAATCTTGACAGACTCATCTTTGATGAACGTAACATACTTCAGTAATTCCAAAAACTTTTGTTCATACTCATCAATGGTCTTGTTTCCTAGCTTGAGTTCAAAGAACACTTTCATCTTTCTGTCATAATATCTTTTAGTTAAGTATTTCCTCTCAAAATACCTCTTGAATTCTTTCCATGTGAAGTCCCTTTCCTTGATGTGCTACACCTACACAAGTTGATCCCACCACATGGATGCCTTTCCCTTCAGTTGATACATGGAAATCCTGCCCTCTACTCGAGAGGAATAATTCTGCAGTTGAAAGTATTTCCTCATACCCAACAACCAAGTTTCGACATCTTCCTCCTTCTTATGTTCTCCATTGAATGTTTGAGGCTTGATCTTGATCATTTCCCCTTTCAATTCATCCATCCCAGATCTCTTGTGCTTTCTGGTAGGAGATGGGCTTGAACTACTTTGTACTTCCCTACTAGAATGCTTTGGGGAGCGACGACGATGTCTGCTGACACTCCTTAATCTTATTTTCCTCTTAGGGGTCCTGCGACTCTCTGTCTTGCTTGAGTTACTCTCCTTTTCCAATTTCTTTTCTATTCTTTCTAGACTCTTCAACATCCTTAAGTTGAATTCACCCTGCTTATCCCTGAATTTCATGAGCATTCGGCTATCAGCTCGGTGAGCCTGGGCATCTTTCTGCAATCTTTTAATGATTTTCATCATATGTCCTTCCTTATTCATCTTTTTCCTTGACCATTAGAGTTTGATCCTTTGACTCCCAAGTTGACATTCCTTCCTTCTCTTTCGTTCTCTGAATTGGAGGCAATCTGCACCTCTTCCATTCTCTGCTCTCAACGATAACCCTATTTGGTTTTGGCACTTGCTAAGATTCTGCAAACACACATGCAGACAACAAGGGTTTGTCAGGTCGTCATTCTTAGCAAATTCCACACACTCAAAACCATTCTAATTTAAGAAAATGCTTCGACTTCACAAATTTTCCGAGTTCTTCTCAGCTCTGTAATTTTCGGGTGATAGCTCCCTCTTTCTTAGCCCCTACCCTCGTAACCAAAGGTCATGACCAAATGCTAGAATACTAGGTGCTACTCAGGCTTTTGACCTTTGAATAGTTTAAGGTACACACATCTATCTCCTAGAGTTTCGATTTACTGAATTCACGTAAATCGGGTGGATCGATGGTCCACGTTTACCCAACATCCAACGGTTAAAAATCCGCTACGGTTCTTCCGTCTTCAAAGATTTCGGGACTTCGAAACTTCGGGTTTCAAGGTTTCGGTAACCGGGAGTTCGAAATGCAGCGACCCAAACCACTGGTCACTCCATTCCCCGAACTCCTACATGAGTTATTGTATGAGATCCAATGATCCTCGATGATTTGGATCCAACGGTCCAGAGCTTTTCAGAGTTTCGTGAACCAGGAGTTCACGATGCAGCGACTCCAAATATCTTGTCACTTCAATCCCCAAATTCTGATACATGAGTTCTTGTATGAGATCCAACGATCCTCGATGATTTGGATCTAACGGTCCAGATATTTTCGAAGTTTCGTGAACACAGAGTTCACGACGCAGCGACTCCAAATATCTTGTCACTTCAATCCCTGAATTCCGATATGGGAATTCATGTATGAGATCAATGGATGTGAGCCTCCCCTGATTTGATGGTCCAGATCTCTCCTAAGCTTACACCTGTCAAATCTCTTCAAACCTAACATCCTCGCTAGTTGGTTGGATTCGACGACTCACGGGATTTCGACACTTCTTCCTGGAAGCGCTCCACCGTCCGATTCTACCCTTGTTAATCTCTTTCATGATTCATGACTTAGAGTGACCAAGAATTTGGCCCGCGCTCCAAGTTCATGATCCCTGAATTCATGAAATGATCCAATGGTTCAAACCAACCATGATCAATGACCCATGTTTATTTTGGATCCTTGGGCGGCGGTTTCTCCATCCACTAACCACCTTGCAACTTCTGGATATCTTACGATCATCGCCATTTCGCGATTTCTCCACAGAGAATTCTGACCGTCCAACTCTTCTTCTCAAGGACTTATGGCCAATGACTTGGTACCCTCCTTCTGAACTTTCATCTACTTGGTCCAACGATCCTGATTCCCCACGATCTAACGACTCAAATCTCATCGACATTTCACGTATCGGGATTTTGTGTGTCACGAGGTCGAAAGATTTTCCACCTTTGTCCTCCCTATTCCCGAAATGTCAATTTCTTCCTGGACAATTAACGGTCCAGATCTCTCTTAGATTGACGGTTGTGATCCAATCATGAATTCGCGTTTCATGAATTCTCACGAACTCACCCTTAGATCATTTCAAGTCATGAGTCAGCGAAAGGCTGAACGCTCTCCACGCGTCCTTTCTAATGGACGGTCCTGATGAATTCGTTATTTCACGTATTGTGATTCCACACTCCTGTGTAACTCCAAAGGGTTTTAAACCTTGTGCACGTTATCCAGATTTGACGGTTGTGAGGGTTCTCCTTTCCTCCCGAACAGATTCTATGGCTCCAACACTTCTGGTGTGGAGTTCTCTCTCTCCCTGTGGCCATATACCACACCTGCTACAGTTTTATAATACCGCTACACCTTCTGAGCTTTGTAACATTGTCAAGTAGTCCTTTGACACTCAGAAACATTCTGAGGTCTAAAATTAGTCCTCCAGACACAATTTATTCTCAAAACCTCGGTCCAAATACCACTTATCCGGCCCATCTAGGCTCAACGTTGAAACCAGGCTCTGATACCATACTGTAACGTCCCCGACCATCAACGCCATGGTCAGGCCAACATTACTAC
>JASDQU010108782.1:20068-45815 GCA_032191745.1 Picea mariana | reverse complement strand
GGCCATATACCACACCTGCTACAGTTTTATAATACCGCTACACCTTCTGAGCTTTGTAACATGGTCAAGTAGTCCGTTGACACTCAGAAACATTCTGAGGTCTGAAATTAGTCCTCCAGACACAATTTATTCTCAAAACCTCGGTCCAAATACCACTTATCCGGCCCATCTAGGCTCAACGTTGAAACCAGGCTCTGATACCATACTGTAACGTCCCCGACCATCAACGCCATGGTCGGGCCAACATTACTACGCGTAAAAACACTACTATAACATATTATGCATTCTTATGAAATACAATTACTTAATAACAGTTAAACACAACGTAAGCACATTAATACCGTTAGCATACATAATCCACGACATTAACAATAATTCACGAATACAACGGAATACATGTAAACATTGCCTAGAATCACAKACATGCATATTTAATTGAAATTATATGCATGTATATACTTATCTTTTAGAATGGATGTAATTCACCAACTGTGTGTAGACCTCCCACAAACCTCCCAGCCTTAGACTGCACTGCTCATCACTCTCAGCAGCAGGTCACCCCCGAGCTGGGACTAAGCTCCACCGAGTAGGGATTCCTAGGCTTGACAGGGAATACATGAAGACACACAGTCACAAGAGAAGGATTCTCTCCCAGGAGCCACTTATGCCCACTACCCACAAACTCTCATTCCCCACATGTCTGTCCCACCCCAGGAGTATACACCTTCACTGTCACCAAGACAGTCCATCAACTGCTAACCTCCCTTCCCTTGGGCTTCAGCAATAGACCGGACCGGAAGTCTCTGAGCTCTGTGGCAACTACAAGACTCCTTCCAAGAGTTCTCGTTTCCTCTGTGCACTCTCTCACCTGGAGAGAGTCACTCACAGACTGGGTAACCTACCTCTTCAACAACAATCACCTCCCTCACACTGGCCAACAAGCCACATGTAGTCCAACATTGCATGGCCACAACAATCAATTGGGAAAATAGGTATGGACACCTGAAACGAAAACGATCAGCGCTAAAGTATAGCGTGGCTCTCTCTGGTTTTAGAGATGAGTAAGGTGTACAAAGGTTCAATCACAGATACCAAACGCGTACATATGGAGGATGGAGGAATTGGAAGGTCGAACCCCAGATTCAGGTGATGGTTGGAGGAATGCCCACCCAACTCCTACACAATAGTTGACGGAATGGAAAGAGAACCCCCAACACGGCTCATTTCCTAGGTTAAATCGCATGTGCCTGGCTGCATGCATCCCTCCCTAGGAACTTAGGACAAAACATAGATTTCACATGGATTTTGGGGTAATATTAAAATATTATTCCCAAGGACTTAAACCCCTAGGCTCCACACTTAGCCTCTCTTTCCAACCTTCCAGCCCCTAATCCCTTACCCAGGTTTTGTGGAAGCTTAGTTCCCCATCACTCATTCATCATGGTCGGTCCACATGCAAAGATGTTTTGTATTAATACTGTGCATAATTACATGTACAAAAATCAGGCTCCTGGCCTTCAACACTTAGGCTCCCTGGCCTAATAACACATAAGCCCACTAGCTTATATAACTTGGCCCACCAGCCTTATAAACTTGAATTATAGTTCATAAACAAGCTTTATACTTCATAGACATGATTTACAACAGGGCTCAGCCTTGGGGACATTACACCATGAGGATGTGTTGATGAAAATGTTCATATACTCTTTAAAGGGTGATGCACAAGAATGGTATTTAGAAATTTTAGCACTAGGAGTTGTTCTTAGACTACTTTAAGAACAAGCCTAATACCCATTTGAATATTGGAAAATTGAATGATTAAATCAGGTTTTGTGCTTCATGGATCAACAAGACTCTATGAGAAAGGGAAAGGGAAGCAAGATAACTATAGATCGATGATAGACCATTGAGCAATGGAGTCATAAACACTCTTCTCATTGAGGCAGTCAAACTGCATATCAGAAAAATAGCTTGTATGATGATGGATAGAAGAATAGAAGGTGCACAAAAAGATGAATGTATACTAAACATAGATCCTCTCTGTCTTATAGAAACTTGAAAAAGTACTTGAACATAAACAATGATCAACAGGAAAGTCACAACAGATCCTCTGCTGCTCAAGAATCTGTAAATCAAAGGCAACTATTGATCCTCAAAATATACATTTTTATTCAAGAAAGATAAAAAGTAGAATGGGAAACAAATAAGTCAACAATATGAAAGAAAAATTATCATGAATCTTCATTTCCGAAAGTATTTACATAACAAGATTCCCCTCAGGCTTTCAAATTGATTCATACAACCAAATGAATGCCTTCTACAACTCTCTCGGTTCTAGAAATCCCCCCGTGTTCTCTATATTGAAAATATGTACTTATAGACAAAGATACATTAGAGAGTCCCATTATGAAATTTATAGTGATCCAGGTGGATATCGATGGCCACCCACCTTTTCCAACTGGCTCAAAACAGTCTTCTGGCAATTTACTATTTTTAGCAGTTTTAACTTCTGGGGCCATTTTGAGGGCCTAAATGAACGTTTTTTAGGATTGAGCTTCTCAATGATAACCATAGGCATCATTGAGCCCCCAAAATGAATCTCCTCGATGATACCTTTCCAACGGGCTATCATACGCCTAAAACGGAGATCGTATGCAAAAGTTACGACCCCAGGAAGTTAATGTACTAACTTACCCAAACAAGACTCACATGACTTTTGGCGCTTCATCTCCTAGGGTTAGGTTTTTTGGATGTCTAGGGTTTTTGGCATTCCTGTTTATTGTAAAAAGGCCTTCAAAGCCTCATTGTAATAATATTCTTGCGAATGAGCGTAGCAGTCACATCTCTTCTCAGAGATAAGCCACCACCATTCCAGCAAGCTTGTTCCCGTTGCATTTTACAGTTTCAACTTATTTCCTTATTGAATAGAAAACTAGTTTTACTGTATCTCTGTTATTTTTTGTTAAGTACCTATTAATAATCTGTATTCATTTCATTCCACTCATAAAATCTGGATCAGTGGTATCATAGTAGTCTGCTCCTTGTCGTCTTAATGCATGTCCCCAACGAGGTTGGAGTACAAAGAGTTGGGTCTCGAGCTTGTTTCTCTTGAGGACAAAATATCTCACACGCCCAAGCGACCTCTCATGGCAGGAGAAAAGAAAGATGACAGGACAAGATATCCTTTCAAATTGTTTATTGAGGAATCCCTCACTCAATAAAGGAACAAGATGATGGACAGTTTCGTGCAAATCCTTCGGCGACTACCAACAGGCGACACATCTTCTTCGAGCGGAGGCGCTGCCCCCTTCAAGGTACAAATAAAATTTGATATTCCTATATTTGAAGGTCATATAGACACAGACGCTGTAGACAAGTGTTTGAATCTACTAGAAGGGTATTTTTCTGTCCATAACTTTTCAAATAGAGAAAAGATTACTTTTGCGCTCCTCAAAGCCATTCCCCATGTCAAAGATTGGTGGGAAACCTTCTATGAGAAAAAGGAAACAAAGGAACCCTAATTATTTATAGTCATGACCACTTGGGAATCCTTTAGGGATGATATTAAGGAACGATACTACCCTGTCAAAAGTTATGATGACTTGTATACCAAATGGACCACACTACGGCAAGAAAGAGACCAAGCAGTGCCAAATTTTACAAATAGTTTCCATACCTTGCGCACCAAGCTGGGTATCAAAGATTYAGAGTGACATCTGGTGCTCAAGTATCATGGTRCTCTGCATAGATASATCCAGATCAAAATGGAATTTCTGTACATCCCATCCTTGGGCGCGACCTACCGATATGCCATCAAAATTGAGCAGAAGCTCAAACAAAAGACGTAACAATTTGGGCCTGGGAACTCCTCACAAAAAAAGATAGAAAAGGGCGGCCCCAACCCATAGAAMAAAGGACAGAKAAAATATGGACAGTATCAGGACAACCAGTCCAAGCTGCAAGCAAAGAAGGACACTGGAAAGACAAAGAAAGATACCAGGAAGTGGTGCAACTTCCATAAGATCCCTTGGCATAACACTGCTGACTGCCACTCAAAGAAGTCGCTGGTGGTCGAAGTGAAAGACTCTTAATCATATGTAGGTTCTAACTCTAATCCAGAACCAGAAAGGAGAAGATGGATCATTGATGTGGAACCCAGTGCAACCGTTTCTACCACCAAGCTCCAACCTGGTGAACTAGATGAGCCAGAAGAAGGAGAGCACCTCTTCCATTCATAGATGTGGGTAAAAGGCACCCTGCTACACTTCATCGTTGATAGCGGTAGCCAGGAGAACCTCATCTCAGTAGAGGTCATCAAGCGGTTGGCCCCGTCGACAACATTGCACCCACAACCATACACCATTGGATGGCTCTGCCAAGGAAGCGATCTCTGCATTAGCCAAGAATGTTGACTATTGTACGACATCAATCCCTTCAAAGACAAGATATTGTGTGATGTTTCTCCTCTCAAAGTTTGTGATGTTCTTTTGGGACAACCTTATTTATGGAAATGAAATGCTGTATATGAGTCTATGCCTCGTAGTGTTATTATTACTTTGAACATGAAATTGTACAGGATACCCGAGGCAATCCCACCTAATGATATTTCCTTGATCTCTACTAAGCAATGCAGGAAGTTCATATCTAAGACGAGAATTTTGTCTTCTTCATGATTCACTCTCAGAATAAGCGAAAGATCACAACCACATCCAGGGTCTCTGCGACTGACCTCTCCACACAGCATAAGCAAGTAGATAAGGTCGTGGAAGAATACTCAGATATCTTCTCCTCACCTATCAGGGTACCTCTGCACTGATAGGTCAAGCACCCCATCGATCTAACCACTGACGCACGACTACCCAATGGGCTAGTCTATCGCCACTCTCTATTAGAGAATGAGGAGATCAAGTGATAGATCGAAGAAATTCTCCACAAGGGGCACATCTGTCCCAGCTCATCACCTTGCGGGAGCCCAATCATGTTGGTACATAAGAAAGATGGAACCTGGCGACTCTGCATTGATTATCGAGATTTGAATAAAATCACAGTAAAAAACCAGCATTCGATTCCCAACAACCTCCTTGATCAACTCACGGGGTCCAAATACTTTAGTAAGATTGATCTAAAGTTTGGCTACCCCCAAGTCTCGATAGAATAGACAAATGTATGGAAGACCACCTTCAATTCAAAGGAAGGCCTTTTTGAATGGTTGGTCATGCCCTTTGGTTTGACAAATGCGTCAGCCACTTTCATGAGGTTGATGGATGATATCCTGTGACCATTCACCAATAATTTTGTAGTGGTGTATCTGGATGACATTCTCATTTACAACAAGACTTGGGCCGAACACTTGCAACATATTCAACAGGTTCTGCACACCCTACGACAACACAAGCTATACGCCAACTTGTAAAAATGCTCCTTCGGCATGGACATGGTCCATTACCTGGGCTACATCATTGATCAACATGGCGTACATGTGGATCCAACCAAGATCCAAGTCATCCGTGACTGGCCAGCCCCAACCACACTCACTGAGCTTCAAAGATTCTTGGGCATCACTAATTTCTACCACAGGTTCATGTTGGGATTATCCCATATTGCATGGGCCCTCATCCAAATAATCAGGGGTGGTGGTAAGGTGAAATTTGCATGGGGTCGGTCCCAAAAACAAGCGTTTAATGATTTGAAGCAACACTTGTGCTAAACCCTAATACTTTCACTACCAAACCTTCATCAACCCTTTGAGATCGAGATAGATGCTTCATACTATTCTATGGGCRTCATTCTCACTCAGCATGGCCACCCCATGGCCTATCATAGTGAGACACTATCAGATGTCGTCCGTAAGTACCCTACTTATGACAAAGAAATGTACTCCATTGTGCAAGCCTGCTGCCAGTGGAGACACTACATTCTTGGGATTGAGACARTCATCCACACTGATCATAAGCCACTGTAGTTTATGCAGACACAAGGAAAATTGTAGAATGACCGCCATCAAAAGTGGTCCACATACTTGCAACAATTCCAGCTCAAAATGAAGTATAAAACAGGAAGCACCAATCACGTAGCTGATTGCCTYAGTAGACCTCCAGTCGCGACAATCACCACGGTGCTAGAATATTGCAATCATGAGACCTCTGGATGGCCCCAACTCTATGGGACAAACCCAGACTTCACCACCACCTACCAAATGTTGGGGGGAAACGCAATTATCGATAATTTTCATCTTCAGAATGGGTTGTTGTGTCATCTGGGCTATATCTGTGTTCCATCAAGCGAGCGAGCGAAGCTGATCTGAGAATCCCACTACAGTCGGGTGGCAGGACACTTCGACATCGAAAAGATAGTGGCAATGCTACAAAAACATTTCTACTAGCCGAGCTTCGATTTGAGGTTAGCAAGTATATCAGGTCATGCACTGCCTGCACGATCGCCAAATCGACCACTAAGAAATAGGGCCCGTACACCCCTATTCCTACTCTTGACAGGCCATGGGAATCCATCTCAATGGACTACATGTCGGACCTCCCATCCACCAAGTAGGGAAATGACTATGTTTTTGTGGTTGTTGATCGCTTTTCTAAGATGGCAATTTTGGTTGCCTGCAAGAAGAACATCACAACATAGGCCATTGCCAAGATCTTCTTTGAACAAGTCTGGGTACATTTTGGAATCCCACAAACCATTGTCTCAGATCAGGATAGTCGATTTCTCAGCACATTCTGGTCGAGCCTCTGGTCACTATTGGACACCAAGCTCACCAAATCCACGACCATCCACCCTCAGATAGATGGACAAACTGAGGTCGTAAATCGAATGATTATGCATATCCTTCACATGTATAATTACAACATCCTCACACATGGGATGAGAGCCTTCCCTATGTCCAACATAGCTACAACTGATCCCTACATAGCTCAACCAACCACAACCCCTTTCAGGTGGGGTTGGGATTCCAACCATTAGGTCCCATAGATGTTGCACTTCCCCTTGCTGTCACCTTGAATGAATCATCTCCTACTCGAAATGAAGCTGACAAAGCCACCCGATTCATTGAGCAGATCCAACACATCCACCAACAGGTTCAGGATATCCTACAGAAGTCCAATGACAAGTACAAACAACGCCATGATCAACATCGGGTGCCACATAAGTTTCAGGTGGGCAACACAGTTTGGCTGCACTTGCAGAAAGAACGCCTTACAAGACCCCATCGAAAGCTTCGCCCACTCTGTTATGGGCCGTACACCATCACCAAGGCCATGGGGGATAATTATTTTCAGCTCAACATTCCTCCTTTCCTTGGCCTACACCCAGTGTTCAACGTGGATCTCCTTCGCCCTTATTTCCCACCATTATTAGACACCTCAGAAGTAGCAGAACAACTGAAACAAACAGAGCTCAAACCTGACTGCATACAACAGGCATCCAATGATCATATTGTGGACACATAGATCAAGGGCAATCGACAACAATGGATCTAACTTTATCGAGTCGTCAAAGCAGGGCAACTCTTGCACTAAGGCAAGTGGCTCACTCGGGGCCAAATTCAGCAAAAATTTCCTCATCTAATGGGGGACCTCAACGCAATGGAGACCATTGCTTCCTAAGGAGGGAGGATTGATCCAGGTGGATATTGGTGGCCACCCATCTTTTCCAACTGGCTCAAAACAATTTTCTGGCAATTTTGCCAATTTACTATTTTTAGCAGTTTTAACTTCCGAGGCCATTTTGAGGGCCTAAATGAAAGTTTTTCGGGATCGATCTTCTCTATGATATTTGAAGGCATGATTGAGCCCCCAAAATGAATCTCTTTGATGATACCTTTCCAACGGGCTATCATAAGACTAAAACATAGACCGTATGCAAAAGTTATGACCTGGGGAAGTTAATGTACTAACTTACCCAAACGAGGCTCACATGAATTTTGGCGCTTCATTTCCTAGTGTTAGGTTTTTTGGATGTCTAGGGTTTTTGGAATTCCTGTTTATTGTAAAAATTCCTTTAGAGCCTCATTGTAATTATCTTCTTGCGAATGAGCACAACCGTCACATCTCTTCTCAGAGATAAGCCGCCACCATTCCAGCAAGCTTGTTCCCACTGCATTTTACAGTTTCAACTTATTTCCTTATTGAATAGAAAACCAGATTTACTGTATCTCTGTTATTTTGTGTTAAGTACTTGTTAATAATCTGCATTCATTTCGTTCCGCTCATAAAATCTAGATCATATAGATAATGATTACATAATTAAAATAAGAAATACATGATAATGATCATAAATTCTTCAAAACTGTCTTCAAAAGATAATGCCATCTAGTAGTCTCTACCTGGTGGCCCTGAATATGCTCCATTAAATGTGGTATATGATGTCACCTATAAAATTGTCTAGTGCTACCAAATGCAGTAGATATGGAAGTGATGTTACAATACTATATAAATTGCCAACTAAGTGCCCAAAACTGAACCCTTGAACCTGATTTTTTAGAGATAATGACCTTGCATAGTTGACACACAACCAACTCTCAAAATCTGCTAAGAGACAGGGTGAAGATCCATCCTTAAAGGTGTGCTACAGAAATTATAACAAGTGTCTAACTTATTTGACGAATCCATTTTTCTATACCGCTAGAAACTAATTTAGTGCCACTTGTCTGTTGATTTTACTCCTTGATATCTGGAACGTTTGTTGTTACCAAAAATCTTGCCACCTAATCTGGAATATACCTACCACCTGTTTAGGAAATCTTTCAAAATAATCATCAGGAATTGAGGTGTAGACAAAGCCCTCTGTATCTCGAATCACACTAGAGAATTATTGTAGGCATTGGAATTTTCAACATTTGGGTCTTTTTCTGACGTTTGACTCATGGTGTTCACTCATAGTGATCTGTTTTAACAATTAATTGTGCACATTGGATCAAAGCTCCTTTAATATGAATATACAAATTTCCATCTTATTAATCTCACCAAATGGTTTTAACGCGTAGTTCAAAAAACCATCATAGATTCATCATCCATAGAAGTATATTTGAGTACCATATGTCCCTCGACCTCCATGAGCTCCAGAACTTGCAACAATGTGAACAAAATGCTTTGCAATAAAATTTGCATTCAAACCTCTGCAAAAATTTTGGGCACAAATCAAATCAAAACAACTGCTCCTCTGAATTCGATGGAAAATTTGAAACCCTCTAAGATAGGACCTTTGTGCTCTTTGTGTTGGGAATTTTGACATTCCATTACTAAAGAATGATACCCTTCATGCTCCAAATTGGTTTCATGAGCCTAAGATGTCTAAATAATATAACTCATTTTTCCATCATAGAGGCCTTGATCCAAGAGCTTCCAAGACTTTCTTTGCTAGTTTTAGTGAATAGCAATGTGAGAAATTCGAAGTAGAGCAGTAACTCTTTGATTCCTTTCACAACTTCAAGAATAAGACCTATTCAACCTGTTGTCTCCATTCTCACAAATTCTTCCATGGATGCAACAACTAGCTTGACAACCATAGGTTTTTCAACTTATGTATTCTTACACCAACGCATAAGCTTGTGACCATGCATTATCTCTTCCTTTCAGGACTAGGTATAACCCCAAGGTCCCTGATGAGATATAGTTAGCCAAGACACTGGCCAGACACTCACATTTCCTTTGCAAAGTTTCTATCCATCGTTTTGAATCAAATCCATACCAAAATTTTAATGGATGATGATAGATATAGTGCACTGCTCTATCATCGACTTCAACATGCTCCACCCAATTCACCTTAGAATATTTATCAGGCATCTCTTGAAAGAGACAACCATATGGTCACCTTTGAAATCTGTGAGTTCGACCTCGACACTTAGAAACTTTGCACCTGCAAACAAAACTCCTAAAACTTATAAAATTGGTACTTTTGGATTTCATTGAAAGAGAGATATCCCACATTGATGAGGAGAGTTGAAAAGATCACATTTATATGCGTCGATGGTTCCAAGGCTTATCGACGTGTAGTGCACTGGATCCCTCTCCTTGGTGGCTTGGTGCTTGGTCTAGGCACTTGAAATGTCATGTGAATTGGTTTGATATTCTAGCCCTCGACTATATGGTTGTATGGTTGAAGATATGTGGCTCGATGGTGCTAAGATAAAAACCCAATATTTTAATAACCAAAGACTAAAATTTTTAGAAATTTTGTCATAAAAACAAACCCACAAATCTTGAATAATAAAACCTATTGTAAAAATACTTTTAACTTGGGAACAAAGGGATTTTTKTCTATGACATGGAATGTATTTATAACTTTGCAAACATCATGAGAAATATTTTAATAACTAAAGACTAAAACTTTGGATATTTTGTCATAAAAACAAACCCACAAGTCTTGTATAATAAAACCTCTTGTAAAAATACTTTCAACTTGGGAACAAAGGGATTTTTTKTCTATGACATGGAATGTCTTTATCACTTTGCAAACAACATGAGCAATATTTCAATAACCAAAGACTAMAAATTTTAGATATTTTTTCATAAAAACAAACCCACAAGTCTTGAATAATAAAACCTCTTGTAAAAATACTTTTAACTTGGGAACAAAGGGCCTTTATCACTTTGCAAACATCATGAGCAATATTTTAATAACCAAAGACTAAAATTGTTATCTATTTTGTTATGAAAACAAACCCACAAGTCTTGAATAATAAAATCTCTTGTAAAAATAGTTTTAACTTGGGAACAAAGGGATTTTTGTCTATGGCATGGAATGTATTTATCACTTTGCAAACATCATGAGCATCAATCCGAGACAATTAAAACCAAATTGTTATCCCCAATTGCAAGTGCTATGAAAACATCAATATTGGGAGCACTATGAAATCACTCATTTTATTGGCACAACAAAAGCGTGATTATGTTGCATAATTGACCATAGAGCTGCACAATTGACCATAGAGTTGCACAATTGACCAAATTTGAAAACTCAAATCTCTGTGTGAACAATAACTACTTTAGGTGGTGGAAAGATAAAGGAATTTGTATTATAATATTTTTTGGATGAATGGTCTCTAAAAGAGGGGAGACACTAAAGGAGGGTGTCTCATCAATCAATGTTGAAGATAAGGTAGATGGAATAGAGGRATAATTAGGTCGATGGAGGATGTCTTTCAAGTCATAGGAAGGTGTCTTATATGGGAAGGGTGGTGTCTTGACTGAAGACGATATGATACCATTTAGTTAACATGGGGATGAAAAACATAATAAGCTCCAAGTACCAACAAGTTCTTAAATATGTTAGGTGATGGGCCAAAGAATTACAACAAGATTGTTGAACTCCTTAGCTTAACTTTATTTTATCACTCCTTAAACATGCTTCTTTATAAGGTATTGTGCACTACATATGCAACTACAAGAGTGTAATATGAATTATGAATTTATGAAGTACATTCAATCTAATTCTTTGCTTGAATGCTCTACTAGCTTCCTTCCTTAAGCAATTAGCCCATAACCTTCTCTCCCTCTATTGTGAGAAGAAAAGGAAACTATAGGGTTATTGGATAGCTTCTACATGCATGAATAAACAAAGGAATTTTTCTATTTAATGAGATGATGTGTCATAGGTTAAACAACCTCTTCTTGATCATACATCACATGCTAACTATAGGAACATATTCAAGTGATTATATCTAAACTTATCTACGAAACTTGGTAATGGAATGATGGTAGAACTAAAATTGATGACTGGAGGTACATAATTAAAAAATAAAAATATGCCCAATATTAGTTCCTTATATTCTATCTACCCATCCACTAGGTTGATTATTTTCACCCTTAAATTCCAAGTCAAGAAACATGGGAATAAGGAGGTGGATATCATTGTTCTCTTAGATAATATAGATAGTGCAATAAGGTCATTCAATCAATAGATAACAACTCAACAATGATTAATTTCAGATCCAAAGGATGTAAACCAAGATGTTGAACATTGTAGTCATAAAGTTGCAAGTTCTATAATCAAGAAAGGAAATTACAAAAAAGGAACAACAAGAAAGAAAATCGTAAAACTAAATAAAGAATGCTAAAATAAGTCTCATAACAGAGCTACATGTTACTGTAATCTAGTGTAGAATTGAAATTACTATAGCTAAACGAGTTCCTTACATTCCCTTGAATGGGCCCTACTCAAGGTTATCACATGAACCCTTAAGGAAATCACCAAATACTCAAATATGGAAAAATAGTATTCTTTATTCAAAAAATCAGAACCATACAACAAGAGTATCTCTACAATTCAAATGCAATATATGTAAGTTGTTTATACCAAGAAGAACTAACTGCCTTTATTCATCCTATCCTTACTTATAATGAAAACTCTAACTAATTCTTCAATCAATCCTTGATTGAAGGATGATTATCTCTTTGATTCTAAAACTAAGCAACCTTGTTTCAAGGGAGCTATTTTCTCCCTTCTACACTTTGAATGGCTCCAACAAAAAAATGAACAAGGATCATGGTTGTTTGGTTGCTTTAAATGCTTGAATACCTTGGACATTTGAGAGGAAACATGATCCCACTTTTCTCTCACATAGATATGGTTACTCATTGATGGATATTAGCCCACAAAGGTGCCAAAAAATTGACCTACTTGATTCAACATTAGTCCATAGTCTAATAAATGCATAATCTTATTCAAAAAAGTCATAATTAGGCCAAATAATATCACATAAACTTTGAGAACTCAAGAATTCATAAAATTCAAACATGCATAACCCAAATGTATCATATTTATCATAATATTTAGAATTTTATGTAGGCTTTAGTCTTTTAGGGCACAAAATAAATCACATAAGTTGTAAGATGGCATATAAATCCTAGTATATAGAGACCAATCACTAGGGCCCATCTCAACAAGGGGAGGAAAGTTATGAACACCTTTGATGATCGAGTGTATGAATATGTTTTGGGGAGAAGGGTCTCCAACTTGTGATGAAGAGGATATAATGGAATCCTGATCGTGGGCCACTGAAGGCTACTAGGGAAAGTCATTAGTCAAGACCATAGATGGTGGAGGGGTAGGCTTCCCTTATGGGGGTTAAACATTCCAAAGTGGGTGATTGTTTGTCTGGGTAACCCATAAGTCTCGCAAGCATTTAAACTCATGAATTTTAAGACAACAATAGGTATAATGGTCATATATGTTCAAAATAACACATGGATGTTTGGTTTAAAACTATTGGTATGACTCAAGCTATGTTGGTTCCTTGGGGTTTGGTTTGGATATTGAGTAGGTTTTCTCCTTATGTGATTAGGGTTATAGGGATGGTTATTCCCCTTCCCCACTTTACCCTTGTTTGGTAGGGTTGACTAGTTTGGCCTAGTATATTTTGTTGAGAAAAAATATGACCAAGTTGGGAGGAAGGGTTGACTAAGTTAATATTGGACAATGGAAAGGGGGTAAGGAAAAATTGTTTTCCTTATGGAGAAATTGGAAAAGGGAAATATATATTCTTAGGTGGAGGGCTACCATAAGAGGTGTTAGGCCCATATTAAGAGGTGGGGTCGTTACAAAAGTTACTTTTTCCATGGGATGGGCCTTGTCTGTTGGGTTAAACTTGACTTAGTGAAAGATTCAATGAGTAGGTCAATGGTGGTGGTTTTTGGGCCCATGGTTTTGGTAGGACGTGGAATTTTGCTCGTGTATTACATGTAATGAAGCCTTTAAATAGGCTTATGATACTCTATTGTAATTGGTTTGGAGGTGAGGAGTGAAGTCTCACTTGGTTGGATTGAACAAATCTGGTCAAGGGAAAAAATATATCTTTGGCTGTTTTTTCTCAGAAATAAAAAAACAACTTACATTTGGTACTAGAGTCATGGTGAGGAGAAGTTGAGATAAAGGCACACCAAATTAAATTTCCCAAGTGTTTTACTTTCCAACAATGTGGATTAGTTGAAGTGGTGGAGGATGTAATTCCCGCTATATTTAGTGGGCATTGGAGGATTCCAACAATGCCCTTTGGATTCATGGCCATAATTTCCTAGTGCTCCAGGATTGATCCTTGGGTCACCATTTTTTGTGGATTTGTGGTGGCATGGGTTCTGATCAGATTCAATGTCCTTATGATTAGGTTGAAATTCAATGACCCTCCAGAGGCCACACAACTTCATGACGAATGGGGGGTAATCTTCACCGGGATGTTCACTGTTGAGAATTATGTGGTTGAAGTATATCTTCTTGGAAACATAAATATAAGTCGATCATTTAGGGTTTTGATGGGAGGCATGTGGAAGCTGTTGGGAGCTCAGGTTGTAGAAGTTTTGGCGATCATTTGATGGGTGAATATCACCATGGGGACGTTGTTATATGTTATGCATAAGATGGATCAAAGATGTGGAGATGACAGGGATGGATATCTCTAGCCACTATGGGTTTGCTTATGACCATTCATTCCCTAATGAGGGATTTCTCATCATTATCTCAATTATTTGCAAAAATAATTCATGGGCCATATGACAACATGGAAAAGGTTTCAAATGAAAATTTCGAGGTGGAGAAGTTCAATAGACATGGTGAGGACATTCCCATGGAGTCCTGAAATTAATAGCAACACAAAACTAAAAAAAAATATTATTATAATAGAGTTGAAAATTTAATGTAAATGTGCATACGATTGTAAGACGTAGTTAGGTGACAAACTTTTCAATTACTTCCTAATTAATTTAGTAAGCAACTGAAGAGTTGTGCATTTAATTATCAATCTGAGGTCATCTGAGCTTACGAACTATCATGTACCATATATGCAAGTATAATGTTGTAATCTCCAATGCATTGTAGTACTTTTCAAATGAATGTCACAAGGAAAGATATCAAGATGCTTTAGCAAGTCACCAAATTAAACTATATCAAATCCACACTTGTAGGAATGAAAATACATAGTTGCAGGAAATTAAATGACACACATGCAGGAAGGTAAATCACACTTTGTAGGAAGGTAAATCACACTTGCAGGAAAAGTAAATCACACTTGCATAAAAGTAAATCACACTCGCGGGAAAGTAAATCACACTTGTGGGAAATTAAAACACTCTTGGAGGAAAAGTAAAGGTGACATGTTCAAGTATCAATATGATCTTGATTAATGTGATAGATGTATTACAATTTTATGTACAGAGATGCAACACACATCAAACTATAAGAATCAAATCACAGTGTGCTTTCAAACAAAGGGAATAAACCATCTCATTATATATACCATACAATTGTTAACTATAAGGCTAGAGGATGTGATGCACATTTTCAATATCCATAGTTGCAACAACAAGAGTTACATCAACCCAAATCTCAGCAAGGGAATTGCTGGAAATAAATGAAAATATAGAAAATGCGTTACAACTATTTAGATACCCTTCTACAACACTCTGCAAGATGTTAATAGAGGAATAGTTGGAAATAAATGGGAATAGGGAAAATATGCTACATCTATTCACTCACAAACTATAAGATGACACCCTGCAATGTTAGTATTAAGTTACAAAAATATGTTAAACACAAATTACTGGAAATAAATGAAAATATATAAATGATGCTACAACTTCTTCTACAAAGTATAAAAGATATAAATAGTATCGATCTAAGGAGGGCGCCTTGCCTCCTTAGATGGGGTACTAGTATAAAAGTGCAATAGGACACTTAAACACTCAAATTAACACATTCCACACTTCGAGCGGGAATAGGAATTTTATATTAGATTGTAGAAAATAAAGTAAAAGACTTCAGTTCTCTACTCTCTATTTTTTGTCTATCTCCTCCCTTTCATGCTCAAATGGAGAATGATTTATACATCTATTACATTCATTATTTTTCTCATGAGATCGAGGGACAACCTTGAGAATCTTGGTTATTCCTCGATTGGTTACAACTGAAAATATAAAATATCTATGGATGACTCAACCGATTAAACAAGAAACTGATTTTTGGTTGTTCTTTGTCTTTTTCCTTCTTTGCTGGTCAATGGTACGATCCCTTTATTAATGCTATCAGGTATGTCGATCATTTTTCCATCCTTATCCTTACTCATTTGATCCAACTATTGTCATGAAGTTTGACCACTTTTGAGATATCCAACTATTGCAGCATGGTCGTTCCTTGACCACACACCAAAGGTGTTGCAACAACACAGGTGTTGCAACACTTGCATAGGAGGTGTTGCAGTAATGCAAAATGTGTTGTAACAACACATAATGTGTTGCAGCAACACATAATGTGTTGCAGCAACACATAATGTGTTGCAACAACATGAATATTTATAGTACGTGCACAACAGGTATTACATCACTCGTGCAATAGGTGTTGCAACAACACATAAGGTGTTGCAGCACACACACAAGAGGTGTTGCAACAACACAGAGTCTTGCAACATGTGTGCAAGTGGTGTTACAACAACTGATCCCAAGTTCGCCTCCAGAGTACTTGTATACTTGTGTAAAGTGTTCCTTGTACATTTCACCAGTTAGCATGAAAAATAAGTAGATTATGTCCGAAATATGTAAGAATGATCATTGCAATGACATAGTTATACCTTGGTCGAAAAATGCATGCTGGTGAATAGGGTGAGCAATGGAAAGGTGTGAAAGTGGAAAAAGGTGATAAAAAAGGTTATAGGGAGGTGAAAAAAGGATTCCATTTTGTACGCCCATCATCTCCCCCCCAGCTGAAGCTGTTGCACATCCTCGTGGAACCAGATAATCAGTATGAGTAGGAGTCATCACATTTCCCATGGAAATTGTAGATACTGTAGCTGGTACCTCGTTTCTCATTGGCATGGAAGTACCCTCTCTTGTTTCTAACCTCCTCCCAACAAGAAACTTCCATCTGTGTAGTCATCTTGTATTTCCTTTGATATTTTGAAGTGGGTATCCAAATTATAGGGTACTGAAAATTAAGGCCTACCCACATATTTCCACAGGCTTCCATGCACTTGATGTACTTGTTGATCCTTTTTAGGGCTACTTCCATGTTCTCAGGATTAAATGGATCCTTGTTTTGCATTTTATTTGTGGATTTTTTCCACCTTTGAGCACATCCTTTTGTAGCTACCTTGTCTAACACATCTATCTGCACCTTGAAATGAGCAATGTATTCTTTCCTAGTGCTATCCATGAAGTTTTCATGTACATGGGAGTTAAACCAACTAAAGTGTGCACTCAAAACAAATTTGGTCCTATAATCTTCTCTTCTGACCCATAAGCTGCAACAACAATTGTTATCATCCACATGATGAGAAATTTCCCAATCGACATGATTGTTTAGACAAGACGAAAAGGATCTCAACTAAACATCCCATACAAAATGATTGAGATTCCATAGCGTATCATGGTGCAACAAAAGATTATGCTGGTACAACTCACAAATTCTTCTCTTCATTGGTACACTCACAATAGGCTTCCAAGAAAGTCTTTGGAGAAGTGATTTCATATGGTTTACTGGTGATTAATGCTTTCATATGAAACATAAAGTACCTTTCTTGTAGAAATAGGCTGTAAATAGGAGAAGGTTCCCTGCAGCTGAGTGCAGACTCCATCAACAGGCCAAGCTTGATATTTTCTATTTTTAGGGTGTCTACCTGTTTTTCTATCTTGAGTGTATTTTCTGTTTCCTTTCTCCATTGATCCCATTTATCCCTATGGTATTGTAAGTGTATTTTCCATTTTCCCTCAGTATTTTAACAAACTACTAGTGTTCTTTTACTAGCATCATCCCTTGTTTATATGCCTCTTTCATTGATGTCCATTTATCCTCTCCATATTTCTCCCATATATCTCTAGTATATTCCTAGACAACTACTTCTTTAGTTACCCTAGGGATTGTTTGGTTAGATACTTTTTATATCTCAATCCCGTCCTAGTCTATTTGGGTGGTTTCCTCCTGCAATTCAAGGCAAGCAATTCTTTCTGGGTGGCTACCTCTTGTAATCGAGGGCCAACCAATTCTGGCTGGGAAGTCTCTTTTCTAATTTCTAAGTCCTTTTCCCATGGGCCATTGAGGATTTTTGTTGTCTGTGCTAGGTAGTCTAATCTCCTAGATGGGCATGGAAATTTGGCCTCAAGAAGACTGATTATATGTTTAAAACCATTATTTCTCGTTTCTAATATTTTAATTTTCTTAATGAGAAATTATTATAGGGGTGCAAAAGAGTATGTACCTACAGACTTTCACTTTATGAGGGCCTAGTAAATTCTCCTTAGAGCTTGTGTAGCAACCTTAGTTTGTCGCGCCTCTTTGACTCTATATTCTTCTATATGCCTCAGTCTCCTTCAATTGCATTAGGGACTTGCTCTATTGACCCTATTGGTTCTTGTGTGTTAGTAAGGGTTTCATTGTTCCTCAACACTCTTGTTGGTTCTTGTGTGTTCGTAGGGATTTCTTCTTCTTTTTCCTCTTTTTCTCTTGATGGTTGTTGTGTGGAAGCAGGGATATATCCTTCTATTCCTGTTGGTTCTTGTGTGAAAACCGTGATTTCTTTTGTATCTCCTGCTGGTTCTTGTGTGACAGTATGGATTTCTTCTTCCACTGCTGCTGCTGCGTGATGGGATCCATTCCCTTTTGAATTCTTTGTCCTATTCTTCTTGGGTATAGGTGCCAACAAGGGTAGTTTGGCCATTCACCTCAATATTGGGTTGGAGGAAAGTTCCCAGTGATCTCAAGGTAAATTTCATGGAATTTCCAGTCCTTTACTTCTAACTGGTGTGCTTCTGCTCGAATTTCAGGTGAAGGTGCCCTGAGAGTAGCAACTTCTTCTCCTGGTGCTACAAATTTCTCTTCCTTTGGTGGGGCAGGTTGTTCTTGAGGAATGTTTGATGCCTATGATCCCACCAATATGTCCCAAGATTGAAACTCTTGCTGGAGTGCATGCAAAACCAACAACTTGATGAAACAATGATGGGATAATGATTCCCTAGGCTTGACGACTTTCTGGACATTGTTGGCCATCTATTGCAATGTGTTCCAATGAAATAAAGGCACATTGATGTGTCTCATATGGTCTAATATATTTAAATGGTACTAGAATATGACCCCATGGTGACCATCATAAGTGGAAAATTTCTAGACAAAGACTTCTACGTCTGCCCAGGGTTCTGTTAGGGATTTCCTGTCAAAACCACTCCCTTTATTTTCCAACACTTCCCTTGCTTCTAATAATTCTTCCATTATCTCTTTGCAAGATTTTTTTCTGGAGTACCACCTTTCCCCCACCTGTTGTAGCCCTTGGACAATGGCTATAGTTTCTTCATTCACTAGGACTGTAATTCCCCTCAATGTTGACCTGTCACCTTGCAAATTTAAGGTGAATTCTAGGGCAATGTTGTCATCGTAGCCCTACAATTTTTCTGCATGTAGTGTCCATCTCGTAGCTTGAAATATGACCCATATATGATCGTAATCATGTAGTAAGAGAGGTTCAAAGGATTCCCTACAATTCAACGAGCCTCCCATGGTGCTAGCTTCAGAATCAAGTGGATTACCGGTCATTTCCCATTGGGAAATTTGGCCAAGGATGATAATAGTTTCCAATTATGACAAGGTGTTATGAGGAGATGGTATAGATTGTGCATGGGGTGTGGAGACAATGGAATTTATGGCAGTTAACACATGCAAGTCTTGTCCAAATGAAATTTAACCAAGTCAATTTAATGTCACTCATTACATAAGGACAAATCGTACCTATTTCCATGCTTACTGTGATTTGGTGGTCTTTTCCAGGCTGGTAGCAAAGTGTGTTACATGTTATCATGATGTAATCATTGGAACCATGTGTGGCAGATCTATTGGTTGGAACAGTGGATTTTTCGGTTAGAGCGACAAACTTGGCATTAGAATGAGTGTTGAAATGGGAGGTGTTTCAACAGAAGGTGTTTTCGGCACGAGGTTGATGCAACATGGGGTGTTGCAACAACCAAGGCGTTGCATCCGCAGAATGGGGTGTTGCAACAAGTGGGTGTTGCATCACTAGGTATCACAAAAACTAGGTGGTGTATTCATAGAAGGGGGTGTTGCAACATGGGGTGTTTCAACACGAGGTGTTGCATTCATATAAGGGAGTGTTACAACACTGAATGTTGCAACACAAAGTATTACAACATGAGGTGTTGCAACAAATGGGTGTTGCAACACTATATCAGAGATGGTTCCTCCCCTTCCGAATTACCATGCGTGGTGATGATTACCTGTTCCTTCATTGTGCTGACATGTCATCTTCACGGGACAACTATAATCCTCGAGAGTTTCAAAAACAAGAGTTGCAACGATCGAAGCTCCCCAAGATGGAGTTGTAGCGACAACATTCTTCTCCCTGCATATCCCAAAAAATGCTTTAAAAGCAAAAAATTATTAAAAACTTGATCAAAAGGATCTTGACATAACCATCATGAAATCATGAAGTCCCCCCCCCCCTCTCTCTTTTTTAATTTTAATTTTATTTTTTTAGCATGTTATGCACCAACATAGGCTGAATTTTAGAAAACATTCCCCCAAGCATGCCTCTGAGGGTTTTCATACATGGGATTTTTTTTTAACATGAGAAAATCATTCAACAATGGTTTCCCCTTTGTTAATAATCTCCAGATCATTGTTAGACCATCCACTAGTTATCCTCTTCAAAAAGGCTTCCTTAGAGAGAGTTTTATGATATAGTCGAAGTATGTGTCCATTTTCCATCAGAGGATTTCTTTCTTCATCAATGGTGCAAAGTTTGATAGCTCCATTTTCATATACAATATTGATCTCATAAGGCCCAAGCCATCGAGTGTAGAACTTCCCTCTAAAATATTTGAACCTAGAGTCAAATAATAAGGCCCAATCTCCAACTTTGAACTTCTTCTTTTTAATGAACTTCTCATGCCATCGAGATCTCTGATGTTTTATTGTTGTTGTGTGGTGCAAGGAAACTTGGTGAAGTTCATCTAGTTCATTGATTTGGAGGAGTCTCTTCTTTTGATCTTCAGTTAGGTCCATTCCAATTTGTACAATTGTTCTAAGTGTTTGGATCTCTATTTCAATCAGAAATAATACTCTCTTCCCATACACCAATTCATATGGGGTGCAACCTGTAATAGCTCTCCATGTTGTCTGGTAAGCCCATAGAGCTTCATGTAGTCTCTCAACCCAGTCCTTAAGGTGTGGTCTGGCAGTCTTGGTAATGATGGCCTCAATAATTTTGTTTGTACCTTCTACTTTTGCATTGGCCTGTGGGTGATATGGTGTGGTAACCCTGTATTTAATCTTGTGTATTTCCATCAAGTATCTATCAAGTCTTGAAGTGAATTGAGTCCCTCCATAAATAACTATTTCCCAAGGTATCCCAAATTCGGTGAAGATTTATTCATGAAGAAATCCTACCAGGAGTGCCTTGGCTTCCATCCATTTTGTGACACAATATATGCATACTAGGATGTAGGAGTTACGGTGGGAAGGAGGATTGATCATCCCTATGAAATACAGGGCCCATTTATCAAATGGTTCCAATTCAAGATGTGGTTGTAATGACATCTCGTCTGATTGCACCGGTCTTCCCATGCGCTAGAAATTATCACATCTTTTTACATATTCCTTGGCATCCTTAAAGATAATGGGATAATAATACCCTTGGTAAAACACCTTGTGCCAAGTCCTCTTGTCTGCAAATTACCTTGTGCCATCATGGCGAGCTTTCAAGATTTCATAGATCTCGTCTTATTGCACACATATCTTGATGATGCCATATAATCTTGTGTAGAAGAGACAATCGTCGATCCATGAGAATATCCAACTTTTTTTGATGATCTTTTGTCTCTCCTTTGGAGATAAATGATGTGGAATTCTGCCTGCAGCCAAGTAATTAGTGATATCTGCAAACCAAGGAGAGTTAGTAGAAACCACAAATAGGTGCTCATTAGGAAAATAATATTCTATAGGTGGCTCATTCTCATTAGATGTGAGTCTTGAAAGAAAATTAGGCACTAAATTACCATTTCTTGGCTTATTCAAGATGGTTATATCATATTCCTGTAGTAACAATAACCACCTAGTTACCCTGCCATTGGTGATAGATTTGTTCATTAAATATTTTATTGCGGCATGGTCAGTATGCAATATGATTGGATATCCTATGATGTAATGCCAAAATTTATTAATTGCATGTATTACTGCAAGAAACTCTTTCTCTGTTACCATATAATTTAGTTAATTGGGTGTGAGTTTTTTTCTGACGTAATAGATCACGTATGGATCATTTCCTTCTAATTGTCCTAGAACAACTCTAATGGCAGCGTCTGATGCATCCGTAGAAATATGGAACAAGAGGGACTAGTTGGGCCCTCTTAAAATAGGAGCATCAAACACCTTAGTTTTCATTTCTTCAAGTGCATGCTGACAACTTTTTGTCCATAAAAACAAAGAATATTTGTTAAGAAAAAAAAACAATGGACGAGCAATTCATGAGAAATTTTCAATAAAGTGACGGTAATAACTAGCATATCCCAAGAAACTTCGTACCTATTTTTGCGAATGCAGAGTCAAGAAGGTTAATATTACCTTGATTTTTGTTGGATCCACTTATATTACTTTAGCTGAGATGCGGTTCCCTAATACGATGCCATCAATTAACATCATTTCACATTTCTCATTGCTGAGGGAAACGTTTGATTCTTTACACCTTATCAATGTTTTCTCTAAATTTTCCAATGCCTCATCAAATTCATCACCATATTTTGTGAAGTCATCCATATATATTTCCACATAAGCATGAATTAGATAAGAGAATAAACCAATTACAACTTTTTAAAAGGTGAAAGGGGTGTTACATAACCTGAATAGTAGAACATGATAGGAAAATATCCCCCATGGATAGGTAAATGTTGTTTTATCTCGATCCTTAGGTGCGATTTGGATTTGGTTATACCCTCTGAATCCATCAATAAAATTAAAGTATTTCTTCCCTGCTGACATATCGAGGATCTGGTCAATGAATGGGAGTGGGAAATGGTATTTATGTGTTACTTTGTTGAGTTCTCTATAGGCCACACAAATCCTCCGTTTTCCATTCTTCTTTGGTACCATGAATAGAGGGGATACCTATTAGATGTAAAAAATTGGATAGATAAAGTTGGCTGCGAGCAATTTCTATAGCTCTTCCTTAACTATGTCCTTTAGTGTCAGGTTCATCCGATACTAGGGTTGGCGGATGGGTCTAGATATTTATTTAATGTATATATGGTGTGTGCATAAGTCACGATGGATTCCATTCATGTCATAGTAATCCCAAGCGAAGGAATCACTATGTTTTTGTAGTACTTTAACCAATCACTCTTTTTGTTGTTCGATCAGTGCTTGATTGATCAATTTTTTCTCGGGGATGATTTCTATAGTTTCTATGGTGGACCCTTGATATTTTTCAGGTGAGGACTCGTGTTCTATAGGTGATATGCATATTGAGGAAAGTGAAACTTATGTTTTTGGCTACATAATATGCTCAAGAACATGCGAGTTGGTTGATAAAGAAGGAGAATCTATGAAATCATTGATTTCGTCATCCTCTGTTTTCTCTTTGATAGCTAATTATGAATCTATAGAGAGAATTTGATGAGATTCTCCTTCCTCATCACTATCTTCTCCATCGGATCATAGTGGTGTTTCAAAATCTAGGCTGGGTTTGGTAGGAGGATACATGGTTAATTGTTTTGTATGTTTGATTAATTGGGTTGGTTGTCATTGATGTCAACCCTTGAAGCAAGTCCAATAGAAAATTTCGGTAGCGCCAATAGTATGGTTAAGGGACTTAATTGTGTTTGATGTATAATGGTATGAAGTTTAGTATATTTGCAGATAATACTATTCTAGATGGATAGTAAATGTCATGCCATTTCCGATGATATGTGTAACATCACATAACTCCTCACGGTTAGAGAGTTATGGCCTCGTGAAGTTGGAGAACCTTCATGAGTTATCTAGAAGGTCAAATAAGTCAAATTATTCTAGAAGCTCCTAGAAGAAGTTGACTAGTCAAATGGGTGAGAGAGTTTACTATTTGTGGATAAAGTGGTTATAAGTGGACAAGTAGTTAGAAGTGGGTTAGCCCCAAAAGAAGGAAATTGGGTTAAGTTGGTTAGAAGGTAACCCATTGAGGAAGCTACATGGAAGTATAAATAAGAGAGCAATGCTTTCCTATTAGAACTTATTGAACACATTGAATAATTATTATTGTGTAAGGTTTATTGTAGGTACTCATTGATGCATCTGAAGTTACACAAGTCTGAGGTAGTATGAAGGGTTGATGACAAAAGGTTCAGAATTACAAAAAATACTGAAAAAAACCCTAGTTTTTGAGGTGTACGCGGTCTGGAGATTAGAAGGGTGTGTACATATGCGGTATGGTAGTATAATAGGGCATGTACATGAGGAAAAGACATAAGATCTTGAGAAGATGAAGATTCTAGGTCTCTAATGTCTGAAAGAATTCCCCCAGGAAGGTCTATAGTGAGCAGGTACAACAAATCTATCTATAGGTTCAAAAGATATGTCTTATTTCTATGTGTAGTTGGATTTTGTTGTCTAGATGAGAAATGGTTATGGGGGTTTGAGGATTTTCCCTAGAGAGGCTATTGGTTGCATGAAACTTACTACATAAGTTAGATCTAGAGAAATACAATGCTAGTGTAATTAATACCTATCATTGGTACATATTGTTAGTGTTAAGGCACATCTTGTATTTCTTGGCATATGGTTAATGGTTTTTGGGTACATGGTTGAGAGCTTGTATTTGTGAAGTGGTTGATGTATTGAAAGGTTGTATATCAGTAAGGGTTTGATTTCTAGTCCATGTGAGGGTTATTATACTTATTCTTAATTATACACACTTGTATGACATATGACTAGAGAGATATAGATGCACTTGGATAAGGGATATGTATGAGTATGTAAGCATATGGAACAACTACAGTTTGGATACAGTGACAGGTTGTAGGTTGATGTGATAGAGGCAACAAAGGACCAGAGTTTTTCAGGAAGGTGAAAGCCCTAGTTTTCAGAAGGCGTACATAGGATACAGTATAGACATGACACATACATATGCATGCTGTAATACAGACAGGTCACGTACATATGCGAGCTGTAACACATACATGTCGCGTACTTGTGGGTTTTTGTTGGTACAAGAAGGTTGCAGGTACATGTTGATCATAGGTCTTTGGTACAGGTCGGTTATAGGTTGTTGGCACAAATTGGTATTGGTTTATAGTAGCATATCTCATAGTGAAAGTGTGGCTGTGGTGTCATCATTTCACTTATATTTCAGGGTGGAATGATGGGGCAAGGATAGGTGGTTGTATCCACTTGTTGGTTGTGGAGCCTGATTATCTTCCTGATTCAGAGGTCCTTGCTTTCAACCGTGTTTATAACCCATGAAGTATTTACACCCCAAAAGTATGTACACTCTTCCACGCGAGGGAGTGCAGAGGGGGGGTACCTCCTCTGCGGGGTCTGGGGGGACTATCCCCCCGGCTGGGGGGTCTAGGGGCAAGCGGGCCCCCAGCGGGGGTTCGGGGGTGAAGCTCCCGAAGCAAAAATTGCCTTGTAAAAGTATATTGTAATTTCATTGTAAATCTGGACCGTTCATTATAAGGTCGCGGATCTAATGGTAGAGATTATGTTATGGTTTTTTGCCCTAGAAGGCAACCCTCTTTTATGAGGGAAATGTATTGCAGCTATGGATGGTGGTGAATATTGTATT
>JASDQU010108781.1:163001-189252 GCA_032191745.1 Picea mariana | reverse complement strand
AAATTAATGATTTATTGGATGTCAGTGGTGGCCATTTGAGAATGAGAGCTTCTGGGGAGGGGGAGTGGGTCCACGAAAAAAAATGATAAGTGATATTTACCATGACAATCAGGGTTAAAAGAAGAATCTAATGGGATAGGTGGAAAATAAGAGTGTCAGGGAGGGTGGGTGGGTCCATGGAAAACAAAGGATTAGAAATTATAGGTACCATGATGATTAGGAAAAAGAGAGGAAGCCAATTGGATAGGTCCCAAACAAGGGTTCTAATGGGACTAGAATACTCATTTTAATTTTTTATTCCTATAGAGTTATACTCTGGCCTGAAGAATACTGCAGTGACAAAGGCCCAAATCATTAACAGGGAAATTGCGTAGGAATTTCATAAAAAGGATGTAAGAGGCAGAGTTGCATGACAAAATTTTCCTTATGTTTTTGTTTTGTTCCCAAGGGTTAGGATTTTCAGGGTTCCAATAGACAAGGGTTTTCCTTGTGCTATAGCTATTTGATATACATGCAGGTTCTAATAGTAGTACTCAACCCAATATCTTAGGGAACCAATTAAGGAGGCTTGGCCATACCCTTATCCATATTACCTGATTACCCAGGTACTAGAGAGTATCTTCTTGAGTGTTGTTCTTGGTGTCACTATAGTAGTCAGGCAACTAATCCACTTGTCTAGAGATATTTTTAGGATAACTATGGGACTCCTGATATATTTGAAAATACATGGGAATGATGGTCGTGTACAAATTATTTTTGATGTGGTACCACTTGAAGGGGTACTAACAAGGGTTACAAAGGTTTCCAACAAGGTGAAACATTTGTTTTGAGTAATCCATGAAACAATCTATATTCCATGTGTGTAGTCTTCCCTACCTGTAGTTTCACTCGATGAAAAACAATTCTGCGTTCTTTAAAGATGCCTATAGTACATGTCTCCACCCCCCAAAAAAAATCCCACAATTTCTATAGAGGAAAATTATTTAATACCACATGTAAAGTACCAAATGCATTTTATAAAGAAGAAACATAAATATTGTGATAAATACTAGCAGAAAAACAAAATAGAGAGAACAACAACATCGACAATGATACCTTTATTGATACAAAGCCAAGTTCACTTGCCTCTTCAAGGGGGAAACGTCCAACATAGAAAATCTCTCTTACAGTAATTATCAAGACAAGAGTTTCTCATTCCTTATACTCTTATTTATACTAATTATGTCTTCTAAATAAAATTCTAGAGGAAGATCTTTCTAGAAGTGGAATATTCTATTAAGTCTTATTAAATTAGATTTGTTTACATTATTATATAGGCCTTATTTACTAATGCAGACCTTTATTACATGGAAAATATATTATTCTACCTGTGTGAGGGGTTAGGGAGGCTAGGTCCCTAATAGAAACACATCGAACAACACGTTGAGGATAGCGATCACATTCTTACTTGGTCCAAGTTTGTGTAGGTTGTTCATGAGGAGTTCTATACCATCAAGCTCTATGATGAATGATGTATGAAATGACAAATATTTCCAAACTATTTTCCAAATAAAAAGAACTATCTATTCAAGAATATACCAATGATTTTCACTCTTTGATGGCTCATTTGGATGTGTGCAATACAAAGAATAACAAGGTCATAAAGTTTATCAATAGTCTTTCACAATATATCTTTTTCAAATTGGCATTTCTAAACTTCACAACACTAGTCAAGAATACTGGCATGCCTCAAAGATCAAGGAAAATTTCAAATGCAAGTTAAAGTAGACCAGTTCCAATCAATCCAGGGCCACATGCAAGACTAAGGTTGCATAATATGCATATAACACTCATGTGCCCCAGACATAATAATTGTCAGTTAATTCTAGCAAAAGAAAAACCTCCCGCACCTCAACAAACTAATATGCTTGTGCCAAAATAAGACAAAGGAATGTACAAGAAAGGTGAGAAATGGTGTGGGAATCATCACATCAACATTCATGATGAAATTGCATGCCACACTCTCAAATTCCTAATCACTCAAATGGTGCATCCCATACCCAATAAAATTTGGGTGGTTGTTACAATGCCTAACATATATACTTATTTGAATGCCATGACTAGACAAAATGGTGCACCAAATAATGTGAGAAAATAAAATGAACAATTGTTTCATAACAAGTGTTGGATCAAAGGACAATATTTCCATGTCATCACTGACAGTGGGAGTTGGAAAAACATTGCCACACAACATACCATGAATCACCTTGGTCTATTCACTATGGAGCATCCTTCACCATATTTTCTTGGTTGTATTAAAAAAGGTAAGGAGCTCAAGGTAACACACTAGTTTGCTTTTGAATATGTTATCACTCTTATGAAGGAACAAGTCACTTATCATGTCACACCAGTGCACATTTATTATGTGCTACTTGGAAGGCCATTTTGACTACCATAGAATCTACAGTGTATGTATTTTTCTATTAGTGCATCCATACACTCAACACCCAAAGATGACCATGAGGCCTTCCATCATCTTGAGAAAAAATAATTATGTTGGTATTCTTTCCTTGGTGATTCCCTTTCCTAGGACTAGGTGTGTGAACATGTTTTCTCCATTTGATTCCAATTTCCCAAGTAAGGTCCCCTAAGTCTTCCTAGTTCATTTTCCCCTTTTTGATCCCTTCATGGGTTCCTTAGTTGGGAATTCTCTTCTTACCTTGGAACAACTTACTCATTCTTTCTTGATTTGGCCCACTTGGGTTAGTTAGAGATGTTATTTTTGAGGTTTCCATCATCTTCATATCTATGGTGGGAACACACAAGGGTTTATGAAGTAAAAATTATCTTCCCCTTACTTATATATCTACAAAATGCGATATTTGACTTATACAACCCATATACATCTATCTCCCATATACCAATAGACCAAAGAGTCCTTTTATAAGGAAAACCCTATAGATTGGTAGAGTACCAATATATTCCTTGGCCAAACCCACGAGTCAATAGTTAGAGGGCCAAATTTGTTTCTCAATGGCTATTTTTCATATCCTAGACCTTCCTGTGTGTTTTTCTTATCTATTATTATCTATGATTTATATGATTTTAGAACTTCGGTTTTCATTAAAGAAATCATCATAACTTTGTCATATTTCTATTGGAACCCCTCTCCTCCTTGTCTAAATAACTTGGGTGTTCTAGAACTAAGTTTTCTCCATCAAATCCCTCAAAGTAAGGACATGCCTTTGTTTGATGCTCATCTCTTTGACATATCATCTTCTTTTTTTTATCTTGGTTGGTTGGATATAGGGTTTTCCAAGGAGGATTACCAATATTAATATAAAAGGGAGAGCACCTCACAACTAAGGGCCAACTTGATCTATCATTCTATGACACTATTTTGTTTATTTCCTTGATAGATTTTAAGTGTTTGTACATATATTTTACATTATTTCGATACTTTGTACTAGGTATGATACAAGGAGGATCTTGGATTTTTGTAGCACATGGAGGGAGGTTCACCTTTAATTAATTTTAGTAGCTAGATCAAGTTCTTCTTTACCCAATTGTTTCCCTTCCATATTAACCCCTTTTACTTTGTTCTTGCCTAATTCTATTTCTGGATAAATTGACACTTAGATTAATTAGGAGGTAAATGTTGTTTTTCTTTCTAGTTTCCCTTGTATTTCCAAGTTATAAAAGAAACCCTTGAGATTTAATTATAGTACTCTAAAATCAACTTGAATTAGATTTAAATAATTAACTTAGTGGTGTTGGACAACTGGTTTGGACAATTTCTTTTCATTGATGTTAACCATTGGAGAGTGATATTGGAGATTGATGTCAACCCTTAGAGATTAATGTCAACCCTTGGAGAGGTCCACATATTTTGTATAGTTTATTGACATTTGTATGATCGATATAGATGATGAGTTAGTTGGATACATTTGATGTATTCTACATGTAGCCCTGATGGTGTGTTCTTGGTACCCAAAGTTGAATGAGGAATATGGACATGATGGACAGTGTAATTACAGTAAATAATATCATATATGGATAATACACGTCGCACCATTTCCAGTGAGATGTGGAATTCCACGTGGTTCCTCACAGTTAGGGAGATATGGCCTTGTGAATTTGGAAGCCCTGAAGAGTGGTTAAGAAAACCCTAGTTGGTTACAAGACTTAGTCAAAAGGTAAATTGGTTGCAACAAGAAATCCCTAAAGTAAGGAGAGAGGTTACTATGAAAAGTATATAAACACCTGAAGGAGTCTCTCATAAGTACACACACAATTATAATTGAATATCTATCTTGTGTTTGTTATGGTCCAGTATTGTGATATTTTGGCTAGTTTGGGACGAAATTTTTCTGAGGTTATGAAGGAAGGTCGAAGGTGAAAGTCTTGGGGTTGAAACAAGCTTGAGTAACCCTATTTTCTGAGGTATCCACAAGTTGCAAGTTAGTAGGTCGCAGATGTACACGGGTTGTAGTGGAGTTAAGCGTGGATATCTGTAGGATGTAGAAGAGCAAGTCACGTATATGTAAAAGGAATTGTGAAAGGTTGTGAAGGGATGTTGGTACCAGGTTGTTGAGGATTGGGGAAGAGTTATAGGTCAATTTACAGTACAACTAGTAAGCTAAAGGATCAGAGGTAAGTCTTAAGGGTTATGCTTATGGTGTTATGGTACATGCATGGTAATGATAGTGTGTGATATGGTACTTCTTTGTGATCTTATGGTACATTGATTATAATCATCATTGGCTATCTTGGTGTATATTTTGGTTACATGTTATGGTGCATACTTGAGGTTTGGTATATTGTGTTATGAGGTTGCATCTTTGTGACATTGAGAAACATGTTTGAGGCATGTGTTTGTGAGATTTGGCTTATGAATTAGGCACATCATTGGATGCATGGTACATGTTGGTTGAGGTCTACTTGGTGAGATACATTGCTAGTTCATATCTTGGTTTATTGACATATGGTGTTGAGGTACATGGTTGATGTGCATGGATGGCACATGGTATGGTACAGGTGTTGATGGTTGATGTACATGGTTTATGTGAATGGTTGACACATGGTATGGTAAAACACATGCTTAATAACTCAACCATAGTCCTATAAAATATGTTTTCGGATCAAGTGGTATCAGAGCTAGTTTACGTTTGGATTTGAGTTTTTCATGTTAACCAGGGAAAAACTACATTGTGGTGAAGGCGATCTTGTGGAAGAGAATCCATTGATTGGATTGAGAAAGAGAACTTCTCAAAGTGAGAAGATGGCATTAGAAGAGGGACTTTCTCAGGATGAGAAAGAGTTTCAAAAAACTTTCTTTTCTATGTTAGAGATGATGAAGGTTTTGTGTGAGGATTACTTGGAATGAAAGAGACTAGTTCTTGGTGAATATTCAAAGGGAAAAAGTGAATAAGGAGAGGATCCTCCTCAAATTCCTCCTTCACCTCTATCTTCACCTCCTTCTTCTCCTTCTTCTTCAAGTTCAAGTTCTAAATCCAATGCAAAGATACATGTTCATAAACATAAGAATGAAATGCCTTTATTAAAACTTGATGTTTAATTCAAATTACCCATTTATAATGGTGAAGTTAAAGTGGAGAGACTTGACATTTGGGTCAGACAGATGGAGGTTTATTGTAGTGTGCAATAGATCAAGGATGATGCCACTCAAATCAAATTGGCATCACTTGGACTTGCAGGTACAACACTCATTTGGTGGCAAATCAAGTTGCAAAATGGAACACAACAAGTGGGTAATGTATTTCCATAATGGCAAAGTTTCGTTTCTACACTTAGAAATAAATTCTATCCTTTGGGTTATAAAGAGAAAGTGTTAATTGAATGTAAAGCTTTAAAACTAAGAAAATGACAAACAATGTGAGAACACATAGATGGATTTCATAAAATGGCATTGATGTTAGATATTCCTTTACATACCCAAGAAAATCTTATGAAATATATAGGAGGCTTACCTGCACATATTCGAAATAATGTATTCATGTTTGGACCAACTAATATTGATGAGCTTTATGTTCAAGCGACATACATTGAAGCAGGGAAAACAAGTGTTGGTGTATTGGGGGAATTGTCTTCAAGGAAATAAGACAAAAGGAAGTGGCATGGAAAAAAGGAAAATGCAGTGACGAAAAAGGAAGAGAAGCCCTCTTGCAAGCATTGCAAGAAAGAGGGGCATGATGAGGAACGTTGTTAGAAATTTCATCTCTAGAAGAGACCAAAGTGGTTCAAGGAAAAGAAAGGGAGGCAAATAGTTGTAGTGACAACACGACCCACAAACTGGGATCAGATTCAGGTGATGAATCAAAAGTCTCATTGGTTGGTACAACAGGTAAAATTGGTGAAGGATTTGATTGCAGAAGTAACTTGTTTCACATAAGGGTCATCATGAGACACACTAAGGTTGAAAAATTTAAAGATAATGGATCTCAATCTAACTTAATTTCATAGGAATTGGTTAAACACTTGGGATTAAAAACACAGATGCATCATAAGCCCTACACACTTAAATGGATAAGCAACAATCATCAAATGCACATAACAAAACAATGCAGATTAAAATTTTCAATTTCATCTAAGTTTGTAGACGAGGTAACATGTGACGTGGTTCCACTAAGTGAATGTGGAATGGTCTTAGGCATTCCATACTTGTATGATTGTAAAACAATCTTCTATAGGGAAAATAATAAATATCATTTAACCAAAGCAGGTCAAGAATATGTGTTTCATGCTCATCATGTTAAGGCAAATAAAACTCTTCAAACAATGGAACAATTAAAGAAGGTAGATTAAGAAAGAAACTCACCTATAATTGTTTCAAATCAAATAATCAATCTTAAGCAAGAATAAGAGATGATTGTAGAATGGAAAATCAATCACAGTTTGCTTCAAGATAAGCTAATGTCATGCAAATATTACAAACATATCAACTCATTTGCATTCATATTTTTGATGCTATCATTAGAAATGTTGTCTACATGGATGATAGTGGCTTTAGTAAGATGTGACAGGGTAAAAATGGCTAACAATATGTTGTTAGTTGTCATGATTGTGTTACAGTTGATCTTGATGAGATAGGTGTACAAGACAAAGTTCAAAGAAATGGAACAAGCCAGGTGGCCTATCCTAAACTTGATGACTAGTCAGTAACCTTTTGGGGACCAAAAGGCCCTTTAGTGGGGAGGTGTGATCCAAAATTGGATCCAGGAGATTGATGGGGCTCATAAAGGCCTAAAAATAAAAGTTCTCAGAATGGCTTCAAAATAGACATGTGAGTAGGCCTCGTTGATACGAACCCAACACAACTTGAATGGGCTCAAACAAACATCATATGCTCAAGTTATGGCGATCTGTTCGTTTTTCCAAACAGGCAAAAAAATGATGACTGTACAATCTGTACAGTGCCATGTGGCAGCTGAATGTATAGGCTGTACAACTAACATGGCAATAATAGTTTGCATTGATGTGGCAGGGTCCATACAACTGACGTGGTAGGGTCCGTACAACTGACATGGTAGGGTCCGTACAGTTGACATGAAAGGTTGACTTGATGTACAGATTGATGATGTAGCAGGTATAGTTGGACCAATCTGAGAGTGACACATGTCACCACTACAAGGGTGACATGTGGCACACCTATACGATGACATGTGGAAGAAAAAAACTGGGCAAGTAAGATGACAGGGCAGGCAGGTGGCAGATAGCTGGACCAATGAGCAATTGACACATGGCATTTAATTGTCCTATGGAATGGTGCCACATGGAAACCATGGATTAGTTAGTTTTCATTGCAAAATTGTTTTGGATTTATGGGGTTCGACCCCGAGACCTCTTCACCGGGCAGTGTCTTGGCGGGATCGGACTAGCCAGTCCGCCCACCGTTTAGTTCTTAACCATATATCTGTCCACTTATATTTAAGTTTGTATATGGGTCTTAGTGGAAGAAGGTAGGGATGGGGTCTCATCCCAGCCCTTGGTCGCACTGTTGTCCATATGAATTACACATGACATGGGTTCCATTTGATAGTCGCGGTTCTATGTTGGAGTGGAACCATACTATACGCTTGAGTGTTATGTATTGGAAGGCAGGTGGTGGAATATCCCTCAGTTTTGAGGCTGTCGTTTGACACTCCATGTGACCTAGACTAGTGGATACCCTTTTGCACATGCGGTTGTGGCTAGTGTCAAGCCTATGATTACATTTGACACTCCATGCGACCGAATCTTACAAGGTAAGGGCCAACGTGCAACCCCTAGGGGCCTGACTCATGGACATATTAAGCCATGTGACCTTGTATTAAGTGCGTGCACCCAGGCTCGAGGGGATTCTCCCAAAAAGTGGTTTTTATAACCATATAGTAGTGATTTTTTATGGATTATAGGCCTTCTTTTGGATATTTTTGGCCCTTTTTGGGGGATATTGAGCCCTTTTTGAGGTCAAATCTTGGGGGGAAGTTGGGAGATGGTTACCAACTTTATATATATATAAACCATGCCTTCTTGATGCCATAGGAGGACATTCAAAGAAGGTTTATGCTGAATATTTTCCAAGCCAAAGCCATTTTTATGCAGGGAAGCTATTGAGGAGCGCACCTTTACAAGCCATTTCTGGGAGCTCTGGTCATCTCATTTGAGTGTCGTTTCTTCTGTTGGGTTCTAGAAATTTGGTAGAACAAGACCAGATCCATTTTGTAACCTTTTGGCACTGATTTGATGTACTTATTGAGCTTTGAACAAAAATAAGAAAGCCTAACCCACTTAGACAAAGGCCTGGAGACATAGGCAAGATTTCCAAACTCCATTATTACATTGGTGTTATGGTTTGCTGTTGTTTTATGATTTGTTTCATATATGTACATGTTTATATGGCTATTATGCTTCTTCTATAATTTCTTCCACTTTATTTAAGCTTCCTGATTGTTTAATCAACACATGCTTAATAACTCAACCATAGTCATATAAAATATCTTTTCAGATCAATAATGGCCAAGAGGGGTCCAAGGGGGAATTACCCATGAATAATGATTTAAACCATTTTCATAAATTGATATTTGTATATGAACCTTCCCTTTTCTGATTGAGTGCTTCCAAAAACCAATCATTCAATACATGTAAGAGGGCGGGTGTGAGTGGTCACATCCCAAAAGTTATTGGGAACATGGGGGTTGAGTACAATCCACTTTGGGAAGATTGTGAGTCAATAAAGACAAGTCAAAGAGAGGAAATTCATATAGTTGGGGGGAGAATTTTTTTAGTTAATCAAGTTTTTGCATGGGAAGGGGGACAGAGAGAAGAAAGATAGCTTGGAGTTGGTGTGACCATAGGAGGGAAAAGTCTGGAGCATAACTAGAGTGTAACTAGAGCATAATTGGAGCGAATTGGAGATGGAGAATTGAAGATCTTGGTTTTCATCCGGCAAGAGTGAAATCCTACAAGAGTTGCACTGAAATAGCAAGTGGTTGTTGTTGGTTTGTTGATAGTTTTCCTAGTAGTAGTTTCCCTTGAGTTCCCAACTTAGAAATTCCTAGCTGCCTATGCCAGAGAGACCTTGATAAATGAATGGCTCATTCCTCGGGTTAGCCTTGATAAAAGGATGGTACATCCCTTGGGTCAACCTTGATAAAATAATGGTACATTCCTTG
The DNA here is from genome assembly GCA_032191745.1 of Picea mariana. NCBI lineage: Eukaryota > Viridiplantae > Streptophyta > Pinopsida > Pinales > Pinaceae > Picea > Picea mariana. The sequence continues at coordinate 179,599 of JASDQU010108781.1, read as the reverse complement.
GGTTGGACAAGTCAAGAGGAAGAGTGTTGGTGGAAAAATTGGGATATCTGTAGGAAAATATCAATTGGGTTGAGATTTTTATGAGTTGTGAGTGGACTGTGAGAGACCACCCTCTTTTGTGGATTTCTAACCTCAACTTGGGGGAGACTGGCTATTGATATTTGGAACAGTCAGTCTATGGTTTGGTAGAACATTCGTCCCAAGCAACTGGTTGCATGATTCTTGTTTAGGGATAAGTATTTTATCTTGTTCTGAGTTATTTACATATGTTATTATTGTGCATGAACTCTGTGTGAATTAGAATGAATTATATGTTGTTGTAATGAACGATTTAGTTGTATCTCATGTTGATTATCAACATGTTGTAGATGATTCTATTGTGGTTAAAGAAAATAGCTAAATCTGTTTTAATTCATAGTTGTAAGCTACAGGAAATCGACTAACAATAAAATAATTTCTTTAATTAACATAAGTTTCATTTTATGTGAATTCCACATGTATTGTTGCTTAGCTGAAGGCTAGGTAATTTACTAAAATGGCATCATAGTTGATGTCAAGAGAGATTTTGCGTGACATGACCCCGCTTCGATGGCTGGCTATGTTACAAAGTGGCATTAAAGCCCATTTTTCAACACTGAGCCTGGATGGGGCAATTAGCATAATGTTGAAGTGAAAATTATAGACTATGTAGGCAAACTATTTGACGAAATGCCAGAAAAAGGATGTATGAATTTTGTTTGTTGAAATTATTGCAGTAAAATTGAGAGGAATTTCATGGGAAATGTGAAGAATTAATCCCCTTTGGAAATTTTGAAAATAAGAAAATCGGAAAAATTTGGGTATTTTTCCATACGATGACATCGCCATGGCATGGAGGCCACATGTTAGCTAATGTGGTAAAAGAAATATGGGTGCTTCCATAGTGGAAGGTACATGTTGGACATGATTAGAGTTGGCAGGTGATGAGGAGCCATGTGGTAGACCAACTGTCAGTCCCATGAAACTACGGTAAGATCTTGGAAGTTTGTCCAAGATTGTGATTCCGTGAGTCCACAAGTCCACGAAGAAGTGGAAAAATGGTTAAATGTTGAGACTTTTAGATCAAATTATGAAAGAAAGGTTACAACATTTCTTTTTCTCGGAACAGGAGACACACTTGAGTTTCTCTTTGTCCCTGAGATTGCATGAGTTCCCCTAGTGGAGAAGTGTATATACACCCAAGTGTGTCACCTTGGGAAGCCCTGATTCTTTTTGTAAAAAAGAAGGACGAATCCTTAAGTTCCTGTATCGATTTCATGCAACTTAATAAGGTTACCATAAAGAATAAGCATCCTTTACACATAATTGATTATTTGTTTGATCAATTGAAAGGTACGAGAATCTTTTCAAAGATTGACTTGAGATCAGACTATCATCAAGTAAGGATAAGGGAAGAATACATCAACAAGATAACATTTAGAATGAGATATGGTAATTATGAATTCACGGTAGTGCCATTTGGGCTATCAAATTCCCCAACAATTTTTATGTGTCTGATGAATGCAGTGTTCAGGGAATACTTGGACAAGTTTGTGATTGTGTTCCTAGATGATATACTCGTCTATTCTAAGTCAGACGAGGAACATAAGAAACATTTAAGAATGGTATTACAAGTTTTAAGAGAGCACAGATTATATGCTAAGATAAGTAAGTTCATATTTTACCAAAAGAAGATCCACTACTTGGGGCAATAATATCAACAAAAGGGATAGAAGTTAACCCTGAGAAGATAGAGGCCATTAGAGGATGGCCAATGCCAAATAATGTGATAGAGGTTATATCATTCATGGGTCTTGCCGATTATTATCAAATATTCATAAAAGGATTTTCAAATATTCCAAGTCCAATCACTTCTTTGAAAAAGAAGGGATCTAAATTTGAATGGACTTCCAATTGTGAAGAGAGTTTTCAATAGTTGAAGAGAATATTGACAAGTGCACCAATATTTGAGATTGTAGATGCAAACAAAGATTTTTTTGTGTGCACTGATGCATGCAAGGAAGGGATTGGTGGAGTATTTAGTCAAACGGATCATGTGGTGTGCTATGAGTCCAGAAAATTAAAAGAGCATGAAAGGAATTATGATACACATGACTTAGATTTAACAACGATTGTACATGAATTGAAAATGTGAAGACGTTACCTTATGGGTAAGAAATTCGAGCTAAGGACATACAAATGTGGTCTAAATCATTTGTTTGGACAACCATCACTAAATGCTAGACAAACTAGATCACTGGAATTTCTAAGTGAATATGACATCGAAATTAAGCACATAAAGGGAAAGGAAAATAAAGTGGATGATGCACTCAACATGAGAGCTCATGAAGTGCATATTGCAACCATTAGCATGTACAAGATAGATATGAAAGACAAAGTTATTGAAACAACAAATTCAGATCATAGTTATTTAAAAATATAAGAGACATTACAACAAGGTAATTTTCAGTGGAAATTTAATTATTATGAACTGAAAGAATATGTAATTATCATGTACAAAGGTAAGGTGTATGTGCCAAATTTCAGTGAGCTAAAAAACACATTGTTAAAAGAGATGCATAATGTGCCATATGCAGGGTACCCATGTTATCGTAAAATGATTGTCGTAGTAATAAGCCAATATTTTTGGCCAGGAATGAAGAAAGAAGTGGCTAATTACGTAGCCAGATGTCTGGATTGCCAAAAGGTAAAGACAAAAAATAGGCACCCAACATGTTTGTTAGAACCATTGGCCATTCCAGAGTGGAACTGGGAATTTTTCACTTTTAAATTTATTACTAAGTTTCCTAGAACAATAAAGAAACATGATTCCATCATGGTGGTGGTGGAAAAATTGACTAAAGAAACACATTTCATTCCATCAAATAATACACAGAAGGAAAAAAATATCGCATAAATTTATATGAGAGAAGTTGCTAGGCTACATGGAGTGCCTAAGGAAATAGTTTCAGATAGAGATATGAAGTTTACATCCAATTTTTGGAAGGGTTTTGTTATCACTCCAGGAGTCCTTCTCAGGTTGTAGCTTGAAGAAGCCTAGTAACTTAACTAATATCTCAATGTTGTATAATATTTTCTTAACTGGATCAAGTTAGATAACTAAATCAGAACTGCTCTCTCAAGACATGCATAAACATAACCAGATGACGAGGCTTTTAACTATCACTTTTTAGAGGGTTTGTAAATAAGTGAATGTATGGAGAATTATTACTATGCCAGCAGACTCACACATAAAGATATATGAATGTCCAGTCACAATGATAAAATGATATTTGCAATTCAACTCATCAAAGTAATGATAGGATGACATCCATTAGGCTTTAGACAAACATAATAGACATGAATTAAACATCCATATGCAAATATAGAATAGACAGGAAAATGCAAGTCTGAACAAATAATTGCAAAAGAAGCTTATATAAACTGATTTGCAAATGAGAAGCTTGAGTATAGAGTGTGAAAAAGTCTCCAAAGTTGAACCCCCTAGTTCATCAAAAGTCTATGGCTTTATAGCCCTTACAAAATAGTTCTAGATCCTATTAAAATGGATCTAATATACTAATAATGGAAAATAATAAAAACAACTCTCAAGAATACGATCTAGTCCTATCATAAAGGTCAAACCCTTATCGAATAGTCTTCATCAATTTGATGAGATGATCAAGTAATCGAACTCATCCTTTGACAGCTGGATGCTTGTTGGCCAAATATAGAAAGGTATTTTATCTTGTTTACCTTAATATTTGCCTTAAAATCTAGAACAGAACACTAAAACATATCCCTTTAATCTTTATCTTGCATTAGAAACCTTACTGGTGGCATTCAGATTAGAAAAAATCAGATCTGTTCAAAAATAATACCTCTCTACCCTGTCTGTGCTTTCGGTGGTTTGTGAGACAAAATTCTAACCTATAATCCACTGAAGGATTTTCTTTCGGTGGTTAAGGACAACCGTGAAAACTGACATAGCCACCAAAAAGGCATTCTTTAGCAGACTTCTCTCTCAACAGTAGATAGAGTTCTAATGAAACTTGTCTTGTTCTTTATTAGGAAGCTCCCTTGCTTGTAGCACTATAGGTGTAAAGAGTAAAAAAATACTACAAATGATTGAAGAAAGCATTTTGAACAGAGCTACTAGTCATTTTAGTTGAACTCTAACTTGTAGGTTGATATCTTTGATGCTTTCTAAACCCAGGATGTTGTTTCCATATCACTGTGTATATAGATTTGAAGTTTATTGAGGAATCTAACATATATATTTTCTCAGTGATATATATAGGACCTTAATGTCTCCTGACTGCTAGAAAGGGTCTACTACCCTAGTCTTCATATATATTCTCTTATTTCTTTAGGTAGAAACAAAGTATAAGTAAGGTAAGAGTTACCAAGCTCCTGTTAAGTACTATGTCTGTTGTTGACTGTATAATTTTCTATGGCTAGTGTTCTGACAACTATCTTCATCAACCTGTGACATTCCATAATTATGAATAAGGATCACTGGAGGTTCGTTCCATACTTTTCACTTTTCCTCTGTATTCTGTATGAGTAGGATGACTAGGTAGAAGATCTGCCATTTGAGAAAAGTAACAACCCAAAACATTGGGTGGTTTTCTTCCATAATTTCCAAGGATTCTCGAATTTGTGTTGGAGAAATTCATTTGCCATTTCCTGTACAATCTTTCCGAATCTGCAACAGTAAGCAATGCTTTGATAGTAATCTCAGTTAGCATGTATTTTCATTGATTTACAATCTTTGAAGAGAGGACAGTCATGCATTTTTTTGTTTGTAGTGCACATAACCAGATGAAATTACCTGCAAGAAACTCGTTAATGCATAAGTTAATGAAGTACCTAAAACCTTCTCTATAGGGTTCACATTATTTGCAAGAGCACTAAAATCTGCCCGCATAACCTGGAAATCAAAAGAACTCGAATACTTGTGGAAGAAGTCATGCAATGTGCCTTAATCTTTGGAAATTGATTGTGTTTTTAATTCACTTCTAGAACTGGAGCTCGATGTAGGCATCGACCTCTTGCAACATAGACAACTAGGTATCACCTGTGCAACATTGTCAAAAACCTAATCACACAAAAGTTAGGGGAAAACCTCCTTTGGCGCTTTTCCAATTTTCTCTGGAATGTTGTATGGTTGTTTCAATTACATGCTTACTCCGAATTAAGAACATGATATCTATGACATGTATATTATATAACTCTCCATCATTTTAAATGTCCCTTGTGACCTCCTGAGATTTTTCGATGATGATACATGATGACAAAAATCCTTCAAAAGACTTTCTTCTTTTCTCTGCAATGAACCCCAACGATAATGATGATTTACCATGTCACTGTTTCCAAAAGAATTCTGGATCCAACTCCTGTGAAACATGCATGAATCCAGGTCACCTGTGCATAAATTTTGTCACCCAACTAACACTTGCTGTTGTAGAATTATTTATTAGCTTGTGCATTGGCTTGTGATAAGTTTATGTGTTGTATAGTGGTACTAACTTGTTGCCTGTGCACTTGATATATAAAGGAAAACTTCTTGGTCCCTAGTATTCAAAAGATTTCTCCTCCTTGTGACTTAGCTTTCGGTCTTTCCATGTGGACCAACTTTACAAAAACACCATCTCGAAGAGGACACCATAAGGTAATGACATGTATTTTATCTTATGTCTTAACTCATGGCTTGGTGTGCTAAGTTTTGTTGACTTTATATGTTGACTCGACATGTGAACTAGGCTATACTCGTGGCTTTGAAATTTTGATTTGGCATAACTAATGGCTTGGATCATGGCTTGGTGTTTAGCAAAGAATTTGGTATATGGTTTTGGTGTGATATGGCTTAGGTTTAGGATAATTTAGGAATAAAACACTTAAGTGCACACATCACTATTTGCTTAGGATTTTTAGAAATAAAATATACATTTCATTTCAAAGTATAAAGAAGCCATAAAACTGAGGGTTTAGGAAGCACTGACAATGCTTTGAAATGCAAGTGAAAACGATCACATAGAGCTTTGATGAAGATATGGAAGTTAAAATACTGGCTAGAAAACTTTAGGAATGAGCGTATTGAATAAAAGTTGAGAAGACACTACAAAAATACCAGGGCATTTTTTATCACTAACATCTGGCTCCAACTGGGATGGAGACCTCCCTACGAGGTTTCCAAGAACAAGTAGACCTGTGCCTGGCCATATAACCTAGAAATCCTGCAACCTACTCAACAATCATCCACAATTTTGTATTGTGTCTAGTCCATTGGGCTATGAAGTGTCAAAATCTGATTTCAAAACCTAATCTGAATCCTGCAACTTATTCAAACTATAACAAAGTTCCGAACACAAGTTCCTATTGCAAACTATTAGACTGAAAAAGGATCTCATGCTCGATGGCGAGCTTATTCTCTATCTATTCCTACTCCTAACCAGAAAAATTGGCTCATCATGTGACATCATGCTTCCAATGAAGCCATGATAACATCAGACTAATTACAAGAATTCTTTGCATGCATATAAATTTCAGAGAACACTTCATGTTGTGCAACAAAATTTCAACTTGTAGAGCATACTTACAATCATCATTTGCTTTGATTCAAAAGATTGCAAAACTGAAGACTTCTGAAAAACATAACTCCATATAAACGGCTACCGAATCATAGAAATAAGTTAAGTCTGCTTGCTGCTGAAGCCTTTCTTCAACCTCTGATATATATCTGCCCTAAACTGGTTCCTGCAAATCTGAAAGTAGTTGTGAGTTGATTGGACTTCTAATCCATTCTTTTTCGATATCTTCTTCATAGGTAATTTCAATTTTTTGCTCATGAGGTGTTATAAATAGAAGAGAAGACCTGAAATCTTCAACCAGATTATACTCATCATATTCAATGTCTTATGCAAACATGGAATGGATGATTACAACATGAAGATGTTCCTTAGTGGGAAAATAAAAAGTCTCGTCGAAATCAAATTCATAAATGTCATATATTGGTTGACTATTGCTCAAGTCAACATTATTTGATGTAGAAATATTCTCTTCTCCATCTGCATACTTATCAAAAATAGGTGAACATAAAACCTATGTATATTGCAAAGAAAGACAAGCAATGTTTAGATCCTTCTCTCCAATCACAGGTGAAAACATATCTTAGGCAACCTCTTGAAAAAGTTCAGAAAAATATTCTTCTCTAACTGTTTCTTCTTGCAAATCAAAGGCAACAGATGCAACAAAGATAAGGTCTGATGCATCTACAACTATGCAATTCTTATTTGTATCATGAATATCTTCCTCAAAAATATAATTTTCACCTTGAAAAACAAAAGAAAAGACTACTTCTTGCTGAACTTGCTTCTCAAATTCATCACAAAAATCTTCAAAGAGACTTTCAGCTGGAAATTCATCTTTACAAAACAAATGGAAAGCATAATGAAAACTTGATAATGAGTGAATACTTGAAGCTGGAAGAGATCTACACCAATCAAGGGCAATCCCCTCTAATGAATAACTAAAAATCTTAATTTGAACGTCCTCATGTACAATTCCAAGCCGATGAATAAAATCATGAAAATACAACATGTGTTCAGTTGGCACTTCCCACTCTTCTCCTTGAAATCTGGGAATACTACGTTCCCATTCATCTCTACTAGGTACTGGATGAGGGTAACTAGAAATACTTGAGAAATTGCAAACTGCATACCTCTTGTTCATTTCATACCAGTGGAGTTGCCAACATATTTCAGAACGATGGAGTCGCCATTGAATCTGTCCTTCATGGAGTCGCCAGATAGATGATTACAACCAAATATATGTCCAAACTTTGTCTATCATCAAAGCTGGATCTTGTTGTCTCCCAAGGAAGCTGAGCTTCAATCTCCTCTCCCTGACAATGACGCCAATTTGCTATCACTCCAGGAGTCCTTCTTAGGTTGTATTGGTAACTTAAGTAATATCTCAATGGTGTATAATATTTTCTTAATTGGATCAAGTTAGATAACTAAATCAAACCTTCTCTCTCAAGACATGCATAAACATAACCAGATGACAAGGCTTTTAACTATCACTATTCAAAGGGTTTGTAAATAGGTGAATGTATGGAGAATTCTTACTATGTGAGCAAACTCACACATAAAGATACATGAATGGACAGTCACAATCAACAAATGATATTTTCAATTCAACTCATCAAAGTAATGATAGGATGAGAACCATCAGGCTTTAGACAAACTGAATAGACATGAATTAAACATCCATGTGCAAATATAGAATAGATAGGAAAATGTAAGTCTGAATAGATAATTGCAAAAGAAGCTTGTATAAACTGATCTGCAAATGAGAAGCTTGAGTACAGAGTGTGAAAAAGTCTCCAAAGTCGAACCCCCTAGTTCATCAAAAGTCTATGGCTTTATAACCCTTACAAAACAGTTCTAGATCCTATTAAAATGGATTTAATATACTAATAATGGAAAATAATAAAAACAACTCTCAAGAATATGATCTAGTCCTATCATAAAGGTCAAACCCTTATCGAATAGTCTTCAACAATTTGATGAGATGATCAAGTACTCGAACTCATCCTTTGACAACTGGATGCTTGTTGACCAAAAATATAAATGTCTTTTATCTTTTTTACCTTAATATCTGCCTTAAAATCTGGAACAAAACACTAAAACAGATACCTTTCATCTTTATCTTGCATTAGAAACCTTACTAGTGGCATTCAGATTAGAAAAAATCGCATCTGTGCAAAAATAATACCTCTCTTCCGTGTCTGTGATTTCGGTGGCTTGGGAGACAAAATTCTAACCTATAATCCATCGAAAGCTCTACTTTCGGTGGTTAAGGACAATTATGCAAACTAAAATAGCCACCGAAAAGGCAAGCTTTAGCAGAATTCTCTCTCAACAGTAGATAGAGTTCTAATAAAACTTGTCTTGTTCTTTGTTAGGAAGCTCCCTCACTTGTAGCACTGCAGGTGTAAAGAGCCAACAAATACTACAAATGATTGAAGAAATCATTTTGAACAGAGCTACTAGTCCTTTTAGTTGAACTCTAACTTGTAGGTTGATATCTTTGATGCTTTCTAAACCCAGGATGTTGTTTCCATATCACTGTGTATATAGATTTTAAGTTTATTGAGGAATCTAACATATATATTTTCTTAGTGATATATATAAAACTGTAATGTCTTATGAATGCTGGAAAGGGTCTGTTGCCCAATTCTTCATAAATATGCTCTTATTTCTTTAGGCAAAAACAAAGTATAAGTAAGGTAAGAGTGACCAAGCTTCTGTTAAGTACTATGTCTGTTGTTGACTGTATAATTTTCTATGGCTAGTGTTCTGATAAATATCTTCATCAACCTATGACATTCCAGAATTCTAAATAAGGATCACTGGAGGTTCTTCCCATACTTTGCACTTTTCCTCTGTATTTTGTATGAGCAGGATGACTAGGTAGAAGATCTTCCATTTGAGAAAAGTAACAACCCAAAAAATATGGTGGTTTTCTTCCATAATTTCCAAGGATTCTTGAATTTGTGTTGGAGAAATTCATTCACCATTTCATGTACAATCTTTCTGAATCTTCAACAACAAGCAATGCTTTGATAGTAATCTCAGTTAACATGTATTTTCATTGATTTACAATATTTGAAGAGAGGACAATCATGCATTTTCTTGTTTGTAGTGCACATACCTAGATGGCCTTACCTGCAAGAAACTTGTTAATGCATAAGTTAATGAAATACCCAAAACCTTCTCTATAGGGTTCACATTATTTGCAAGAGAACTAAAATCTGCCCGCACAACTTGGAAATCAAAATCACTCTAATACTTGTGGAAGAAGTCATGCAATGTGCCTTAATCTTTGGAAATTGATTGGGTTTTTTATTCACTTCTAGAACCAGAGCTCGATGTAGGTAGTGACCTCTTGCATCATAGACAACTAGGTATCACCTGTGCAACATTGTCAAAAACCTCATCGCACAAAACTCAGGGGAGAACCTCCTTTGGTGCTTTTCCAATTTTCTCTGGAATGTTGTATGGTTGTTTCAAATACATGCTTACTCCAAATTAAGAACATGATATCTATGACATGTATATTATATAACTCTCCATCATTTTAAATGGCCCTTGTGACCTCTTGATCTTTTTCGATGATGATACCTGATGACAAAAATCCTTCTGAAGACTTTCTTCTTTTCTTTGCAATGAACCCTGACAATAATGATGATTTACCATGTCACTATGTCCAAAAGATTTTTGGATCCAACTTCTGTGCAACATGCATGAACCTAGGGCACCTGTGCATGAATTTTGTCACCCAACAAATGCTTGTTGTTGTAGAATTATTTATTATCTTGTGTGTTGGCTTGTGATAAGTTTATGTGTTGCTTAGTGGTACTGACTTGTTGCCTGCACACTTGATATATAAAGGAAAACTTCTCAGTCCCTAGTATTCAAAAGATTTCTCCTCCTCGTGACTTAGCTTTTGGTCTTGCCATGTGGAACAACTTTAAAACAACACCAGGTTGAAGAGGTGACTATAAGGTAATGGGATGTAGTTTATCTTATGGCTTAACTCATGTCTTGGTGCGGTAAGTTTTGTTGACTTTATGTGTTGACTTGACATGTGGACTAGGCTAGACTTGTCTCTTGGAAATTGTGATTTGGCATAACTAATGGTTTGGATCATGGCTTGGTGTTTAGCAAAGAATTTGGTATATGGTTTTTGTGTGATATGGCTTAGGTTTAGGATAGTTTAGGAATAAAACACTTAAGTGCACACATCACTTTTTGCTTAGGATTTTTAGAAATAAAATATACATTTCATTTCAAAGTATAAAGAGTTCATAAAAACTAGGGTTTAGGAAGCACTGATGATGCTTTGAAATGCAGGTGAAAATGATCACATAGAGCTTTGATGAAGAGATGGAAGTTAAAATATTGGCTAGAAAACTTTAGGAATGAGCGTATTGAATAAAAGTTGAGAAGACACTTCAAAAATACCAGTGCATTTTTTATCGCAAACAGGTTTGTTCAAGGGATTTGGGACAAATTTAAATCTTAGTACAACATATCATCCAAATTCAGATGTGAAAATAGAAAGGACTAACGAGATAATTGAGGAAATTCTTAGAATGTATGTGATGGATGATCCATCAAAGTGGGAAGATTATATCCATTTAATTGAATTTTCCTACAATAATGGGTATCAGGACTCATTGAAAATGAGTCCATTTGAGAGATTGTATTGAAGAAAGTGCAACACACCAGTGAGTTGGGATAATCCAACAGACAAAACAATTGCTGGGCCAGAATTGTTAAAAGAAATGGAAGATCATGTGGAAAAGTAAAGCAAAATTTGAAGGCTTCCCAGGATAGGAAGAAAATTTATGGAGATAGGAATAGAGTTTTCAAATATTTTAAAGTGGGAGAACATTTGTTCTTAAAAGTAAAGGAAAAGATAAGTTTGCTAAGATTAGGAAGTTTCCCGAAGTTGGCAGCAAGATATTGTGGGCCATTTGAAACCATGGAAAGGATTGGTCCTATAGCATACATGCTTTCCTTACTAGAATCAATGTGTATTCATAATGTATTTCATGTATCATTACTTAAAACATACGTACCTGATGCTAATCATGTCATTGATTGGAATGTGATCCAGGTGGAGCACGAAGGGGATTTCTGGGTGGAACCATTACGCATCCTGGACCAGAAAGACAATATGATCAGGAACAAAGATGTAGGGTTGGTAAGGGTTCAATGGAATTTATACAACCCTAAAGATGCTACATAGGAGAATGAGGAAAACAGTCAGGTGGAATACCCACACATTTTTGACAGTTTTGAAGAAGATATAATGCAAAACTCTGTTTTGAGCTGCTAGAGTTCTGGAACCACATCTCAAAGTCGTGGCCAACTACGTTGGGGAAATTGATAAAAGAATGGCTCATTCCTTGGGTTAGCCTTGATAAATGGATAATACATCCCTTGGGTTAAATCTGATAAAAGAATGGTGCATTCCTTCGGTCAACAAGTTGAGAGCAACACAAGATTTTGGTTGGAGCTGCTGTTGGAGTTGTTAAATTGCAAAATTTATTTTCTAAGTATTATGATGTAAATTTGAATATATGTATATCGACGAAGAGTGCACCGAGAATGATACACAATTGTAGGGGAGGGGGAATGTAACATCCCCATTATAATCCCCAGATTGATTAATGCTTATGTATATATACTACGTGGCTAAGACCAAGCGATGTAATATGTAAATTGTATTTATTTGTTTTATTAATAAAAATGTGATGCCAACTACTAAGGGGACATTGAAAAGAGATGGGGGATGAATTAATTCATAAGAGAGGGGAGCGTCTAGGATAATGGCCAAGAGGGGTCCAAGGGGGAATTACCCATGTATAATGATTTAAACCATTTTCCTAAATTGATATTTGTAAATGAACCTTCCCTTTTCTGATTGAGTGTTTCCAAAAGCCAATCATTGAATACATGTAAGAGGGTGGGTGTGAGTGGTCACATCCAAAAATTTATTGGGAACTTGGGGGTTGAGTAAAATATTATTTGGGAAGAGTGTGAGTCAAGAAAGGAAAACCAAAGAGAGTAAATTCATATGGTTTGGGGGAACATTTTTTCAGTTATTCAAGTTTGTGCATGGGAAGGGGGACAAAGAGAAGAAAGAGAGCTTGGAGTTGGTGCGACCATACGAGGGCGAAGTCTAGAGTGTAACTAGAGCATAACTAGAGTGTAATTAGAGAGAATTAGATTTGGAGAACTCAAGAGCCCAGTTTTCAGGCCGCAAGAGTGAACTCCTGCATGAGTTGCATTGAAATATAAAGTGGTTTCTATTGGTTTGATGATAGTTTTACTACAAACAATTTCCCTTCAGTTCCTAGTTGAGAGATTCCTAGCTTCCTGTGCCAGAGAGACCTTGATAAAATGAATGGATAATTCCTTGGGTTAGCCTTGATAAATGGATGGTACATCCCTTTGGTTAACCTTGATAAAAGAATGGTGCATTCCTTGGGTTGGACATGTCAAGAGGAAGAGAGATGGTGGAAAATTGGGATAGTTGTAGGAAAATATCAGTTGGTTTGAGAGTTTTATGAGTTGTGAGTGGACTGTGAGAGACCACCCTCTTTTGTGGATTGCTAGACTCAGCTCGGGGGAGACTGGATGTTGATATTTGGAAAAATCAGTCTATGGTTGGGTGGAACGTCTATCCCAAGCAGCTGGTTGCACAATTATTTTTTAAAGATAAGTGTTTTTATCTTGTACTGAGTTATTTACATAGGAAGACAAGGGGAGCAACCCCAATGAGAGATACCACTTTACATTGATGTCAAAGGGGGAGAGTGAGAAACATTGATGAGGGTAGCATGAGAATGAGTGTTTCCATGTCTAAGTGTTTCCACCAATTTTGGTGTTGCCATCAATGACAAGAGGGGAGATTGTTGGACAGTTGGTTATCACTGATGTCAAACCTTGGAGAGTGATCTTGGAGATTGATGTCAACCCTTGGAAAGGTCCATAGATGTTGGATATTTGATTGAAATTCGTATGATCGAGGTTGATGATGAGTTAGTTGGATACATTTGATGTAGTTTACATGTAGCCTCGACGGTGTGGTCTTGGTACCCAAATTTGAATGAGAAATATGGACATGATGGAAAATGTAATTGTAGAGAATACTATCATATATGGATATTACATGTGGTTCCATTTCCGGTGAGATGTGGAATGCCACGTGGTTCCTCACGGTTAGGGAGATATGGCCTTCTTAGGTTGGAAGCCCCGAAGAGTGGTTAAGAAGCCCCTAGTTGGTTACAAGTCTTAGTCAAAGGGTAAAGTGGTTGCAAACAGAAATCCCTAAAGTCAGGAGAGAGGTTACTATGAAAAATCATATAAACACCTCAAGGAGTCTCTCATAGTACAAACACACTTATAGTTGAATATCTATCTTGTGTTTGTTATGGTCTATTATTGCGATATTTTGGATACTTTGTGACATCATTTTTATGAGTTTACAAAGGAAGGTCGAAGGTGAAAGTCTTGGGGTTGAAAAAATCTCGAGTAGCCCTATTTTATGAGGTATTCATGAGTTGTAGGTCAACATGGTGCAGATGTACGTGAGATATAGTGGAGGAAAGCATAGATATCCATGGGTTGTAGAAGACCAAGTCACGTATATGTAAAATTGATGCATCTCCCCTCCCCTTAGGGATTCTGTGACCTCCCGATCTATGGATTGTTCCAAGTGTCGAGTCGGATTGACTCCGTAGGCTCCTAAATGAATGAACCTAGAAATCATACACATGCCCCTTTTCTTCCTTTGGTGCAAGTCCTGTGATACCCACACCTTCTATCTACGCATTCCAATTCTCTTCAGTTCAAGGGCGCTAGATCCTCTTTACTAACCCCTTCCTTCATACAAACTTGGGTTGTGCCCTTGTGCTAATGCACGATTGCATGTGTGGACAAGAGTGGTTTTAAACCAACCCTTTTTTCACGCCGCAATCCTCCTCTAGCTGCCACGTATCTCCCTTCCAAAACCATGGTTGAAATTGCAGCTCGCTCAAGGATTATTATCGTCCGAGCATGTCCTGGCCCGAAAATCCTTCTTGATCTTCGATCTCACAATCCTTTGGCACTGCCTGTGATCAATGACTATTATTGATCTCCACTCCACTCTTCTTTCCTCCTTCTATGAATCTCCATAGATCTCTATGATCTGTCGACACGTAATCTTGTTCGAATCAACGACTATTGTTGACTCCACCCTTTCACCCTCTAGGAGTTTCAATTCTCAACTCCACTCTCCTCTACGTGACAATATTTTGGAGTGGAAGATCTGTTGCCACCTGTCCCCTTGAATCTACAACCAGGATCTCCTCCATGAGTCTGGCCTTCAGGAATCTCAATTCTCAAGTTCTCACCTCTACTGATTGGGCATCTCTCTGGGTGGAAGATCTGCTAACACGTATACCCTCAATCAATGGTTATGCTCTTACTTCGGGTCCTTGACCTCCTTGACCAGATCAATGGTCCTGGAATCCTCTTCTCGATCAATGGTCGATATCCTCTTCGGGTTCCAGACTTCTGAGGTCTCAAATCTCAACCCTTTTTCTTCTCCTCAAATACGCAGAATCCTTCCACGTGTGCTCTTAAATCCAACGGCTATGAATCACTCCAGAACTTTACCCAGAGTTCACATATTTCTGCCATGTCTCCTCTCCTGGTTCGTCGACTTAGATTTACTTCGGGTGATCTAACGGTTCAAAATCTCTCTGGCCTTTGGCACTTTAGATCTTAGGCTCCCTGACGCTTCAGCTCTTCAGCTCTCTGTCACTTCAGCTCTTCGACGCTTTGGGCTTCAACTATATCAGTTCTCAAAACTAAAACTCTAGCGTAACTTCCCCTAGAGCTCGCGATATGGTGACAAGTATCCCTTCACATATCGATGACTTTCATCTCTTTGAGCTTCGGTTGTTTCACTCTTCAACCTCCACCTCCTTTGGATCTCCCGGCCCGTTGACACATATCACTTCTAGATCTAACGGTCCAGATTCTCTTTTTGTGAATCAGGATTTCACGACTTGCGACTTCCAAGTCAAAACTTCCTTCACATCCCTGACTTATGAAATTTCGATGTTTCAGAATATCAAATCAACGACTCGCACTCCTCTAGATCTAATGGTCCAGATCTCATCTTGATATCGCATATCGTGAAGTCGAAATAATTTCCACTTCCATTCTCCTGATCCCCGAAATGGTGAAATTCTCCCTGGACAATCAACGGTCCAGATCTCTTCTGAATCAATGGCTGGGATCTTTTCGCGATTTCACATTTCGTGTTTCACGAGTTTCACAAATTTTCCCTTTGACTTCTTTGAATCACTAGTCGGTGAAACGTTGATCGCTCGCCACACACCCCTTCCAATGGACGATTATGATGATGTCGAGATTTCGTTCTTCTAGGGCTTCCAGTTCCTCATTTAGATCAACAAGGTCTATGCTATCTACTTCACTTTCTACTGTAGGCTCTAGTGCCGCAATCATCTCTATTTTAGCTTCCTGGTTGAAAATATCGAGCCGTTCTTCTGAATGCTCATCTTCGTCTATTGGGGTAGACATCAATGTCTGCTCCATTTCTTCCTCTTCTCCTTGGGGAGCTTCTGATATCTGCTCCTTCATCATGACATTCACCATTGACTATCCTTGTTCTGCTGTTGCATCTACAACACATGCTCTGGCCTCAACTGGGCTATCTAGTAGGAATATCTTAATTCCCCCAATGACCAGAATGCTCCTCTGATCCTCCTCGTTTGTGATGGAAGTATTTAACTTCTCATCATATTCATTCAAACATGAACCTTCATCTATCGACATGCCTTGCTGATATGAACTCTCAATAGAGTCCATGGGACTCTTAGACAGTCTCATCTCTTTGTTAATGTTTTATGCTGATATTATAGTTCTTTGCATTTCATAAAGATAAGAGCATAATAAGCACAAGATCACTGAGAAATACACATCCAC
>JASDQU010108781.1:90587-138570 GCA_032191745.1 Picea mariana | reverse complement strand
TGTTTCGAGGACGAAACATGTGAAGGGGGATGGAATGTGGTATACCTAGGGAGGTAATATGGGGTACCTAGGGAGGTACCCAATGGGAATATAGTTATGTATTATTGGAAGTCAATTAATATATGAGAATGTGGTCATTCAATGTAAGGTGGACTAGGTCCACTATATTAATAAAGACCCACTATGGTAGTTGGATGTAATAAATGTGAGAAGGCTCTCTAGAAGGTTCCTAGGAGATAGAGAGAGCTATATAAAGAAGTATAGGCCATGTAATGAAACATAGTGAAGAATATTGTGATTGTACAAACAAGGATTGCTTGAGGAGTTTTATCCTTCCATAAGGATTAATATATGGTGTTACCCTACCTTAAGGGTTTTCTCTATTTCTTGTGTTCATGTTATGGTGAATGGTTTATGGTCTATTCTTGGTTATTTCTGAATTATATTTGCAGATCTAATATAGATACTTAACATTTAACCTGGGTTTCTTTCTGGTGAACATCTCTTCCGGGGTCTTGAACCCAAGTGCACTATGGGACAATCGATTTTGCACATATACGGCTGTCATTGCTACTTCTGCCCATAAGCACATTGGAAGATCTTGATCATGGATCATGGTCTTCACAACTTCCATTATCGTTCTGTTCTTTCTTTCAGCTACACCGTTTTGTTGAGGATTATAGGGAGTAGTGAGTTCCCTCTTGATCCAAACATCTTTGCAGAAGTTCACAAACTCTTTTGATGTATATTCTCCTCCATTATCTGACCTGAGTATCTTGATATTTCTTTCAGAAAGATTCTCTATCAAGGTTTTGAATTCCTTGAATTTGCTGAACACTTCATCTTTAGATTTCAAAAAATACATCCAGGTCTTACGAGAATAATCATCGATAAATGATACATAGTATACATACCCACTAATGGAGGATGATGGCATTGGGCTTGAATGAATGAGTTCTAGGACTCCTTCTTCTTTGCTGTCTCTTTTCGGAAAATGGTTCTTGATGTTCTTCCCTTGTGCACATCCATTGTAGGTGCCGTCATGGTCAACTTTGAGTTATGGTAGACCTGTGACAGCTTTGCATACGTATGGTAGCGCCTTGTAGTTGATGTGGGCTAATCTTTTATGCCAAAGTTGACATGGATTCTCAATGGCGTGGGTCATGGTAATTTCTGAGTGACCCTTTAGCTTATACAAGCCATTTTCTTCTTTTCCAATGATGATTGCTTCATTTATGGTTTCTCCTTTAGTACGTTGCCTTCTGCAACCTTCACTATAGCTTCCTCAGGGTTATTACCTGTGACCTGGAACAAGGTCAACAAAACAACAAGCAAGAATAATATCCTTTTGATAATATAAAGCAATAGCACGAACAATCATCATAGTATCTCCTTTAGAGCTATCACTTGTAACTTGTCTGAAGCAAAGATTAAAGGTAAGGAATACAATACGAAATGAGGTCAAAATTCTCATAGTGTTGTGATCAAACATTCCTCCAGGGCAACCTAGAACTAACACAAGAGATTTCTCCTGGAACCTGGAGTCTTGTCCTTGAGTGTGCTGCTACTTTCCTTCCAAGTCTCCTTTACTCAAGATAACAAGTGTTTTCTTCAACCTGTCTTTTGTACTAGGACAATATGCTCTCTTGACAGAAGGTTAGGTTAGAGAATAAACTCTATGTTCTCTACTTTAATCCATCTAATAATTTGATCATAGCTTCAACATGCAACACTGATCAAAATAATGTCATAACAAATAGATGCATATCAAAATAATCAAACCTTAGTTGCATTATTCTTCTGAATGTGTTGGATCTTGAGATCCTTCTGGATATATGGCAATATATCCCTTCTCCTGCAAATACTCTTTAAAGTTTAACCATTTAAACATATGTGAGCACATACCTCTGATAACATTTGCAGGTAGTGGCACCATCTAGCAGCAGCAGTAATCATTACCAACTCTTCAAAATTTCAAGGGTGACTGCAACTGGTACTACGACTGATACTTCAACTGGTACTGCAACTGCAATTGATACTACAACTGGTTCCGAGACTGCAATTGCAACTACAACTTTGGGTTTTATGAGGAAACCCTAATTTTTCAAACTTCAAATTTTGAAATTCTGATCCAGGGGATAGATGCGCTGAGTTGAGGTGAGTAAGCTGGTGCAGTCAGATTTATGAAAATCCAACTTTTACCCCCTCAAACTTGATCTACGGATTTCTAGACCGATGCTTCTGGTTTTCTGGTACTTCTGGTACTCTAGACTTATGGTACTTTGTGAAACTAGGGTTTCACTTTTCGGGAGCTCTAGCCACTGAAAAGTTGCGCTGAGGATGCCAAAGTGATCCTTGAGGAAGGGCACACTTTTTTAGATGGTTTTAGGGCTGAAATACTTCATCAACAAAAAGTCCTAATTTGCATGTACGACAATAGTGACGTTTTTCACTTTCTCTTGTGAAAGATGCTCTCTTCAGCTTAGCTCTGATATCATGTTAAGGTTTAAGCTATTATTAGAGTTCTTTGCATTTCAATAGACAACAATAACATAAGATAAGATCATTGAGAAATACATAATCACAAGAGACACATCATTTATCCTGAGAAACCCTCAAGGGGAAGAAAACCCAGCAAAAACTTTCTTATGATAGATAGCCAATACAATGCCAAGAGATAACTCAAACAAATACATAAAGTCCTCTCCCAAGAATGCGCCTCTCTCTTCTCCAACTGCAACTCCGAAACTTGTGTCTCAATGAACAAGTGAGTGTGTGTCTAACTGAGGCGTAGCCTCCTTATTTATACAACACTGGCACGCGTGGAGGTGTCTTTTCACTGGCAGGGCCGACTTCTTCTTCTGGGTGGTTATAACCACCTTTAATATATTATGGGGCTGACTTCTTCTTCTTCCTATTACAATTATATTTTGACCAATTCACAAAAGGGGATTTGGTCCTTTACAATAGCCGACATGATTAATCCGCAATGGGGATTGATCCAATGAATAATATATCAATAATAATTCGAATACACTTTGCAGTTACATTATTTCAGCACTCCCCCTTATTAGGTCTAAGATCCCTTTAGATCTATTCTCATTGCTTGGGAAATGTTTCTTAATGTTTTTCCCAAGTGCACATCCTTTGCACACGCCTTCATATACTGACTGTAATTTTGGCATGCCTACAATGATCTATTTCAGGGATGACAAGGCTTGATAATGAAGGTGAGCACACCTTCTACGCCATAACTCACTAGGATTGATTTCGTCATGTTTGAATATTCTGACCTAGGAGTTTATATAACCTTCCTTCACGGGTTCCAATAACTCTAGTGTTTTCTATATTAGAATCTTTAGACCATACAAGAAATTTTCCATCCACAAAAACTACTCTATCTCATTTCTCTTCCAAACATGAAATAGATACTTGATTCTTTTTCAAACCAAGAACATATAAAACATTACTAAGGTGGATATAGTTACCTGATTCCATTTTGATAGTATCTTGTCCAATTCTCTTGACTGCATAAGATTTGTTGTCTCCAAGCTCCACTTTATGAGGTGTCTCCTTCTCCTTCATGCTTGAGAAATTCCTACGGTCACTTGTCATATGCCTTGAATATCCACTATCAATCAACCACATGTCATCTTCAACGGTTCCAGTAAGGGCTGAGTAATAGAAGAAATCTATCTTATCATGCTTTGTCTTCTTTGAGGATTCTTCATCATTGGCAGCTGATGCATGATGCATCTCTTTTCTCTTCTTTGTTAGCTTAGGACAATTCCTCTTGTAGTGGCCATAGTCATGTCATTCAAAGCATTGTACCTTTGACATATCTCTCTTGAACTTCTTTCTTGAATCAAATCTTTTCTTTCCTCCATGTCTTTTAAAATTTGTTTCAAAGGCTTGAACATCTTCTTCCTTCTGAGGTTTTCCCTTGGAGTTTAACCTTGTCTCTTCTGGTGCACAACAGGTCCAAAGTTCTTCTAACGTTGGAAACTCCTTCCTTGTATTCATGTTTGCAGCAAATGCATCCCGTGATCTAGAGAGACCATTGAGTGCTATGTTGACAACTTCCTTTTTTGGGATGGCTTCTTCAATAGCTTGTAGTTGATCTCTCAACTAAGAAATACTCACAAAGTATGAAGCTATGGTGTCATCCTTTGTCATCTTTGTGTCACATAGTTCATTCTTTAGACTCATCACTTGTCCAATATTTCTGACCGAGAAAAGGTTTGTTAGGGCATTGTACATATTCTTGGATGAGTCAAGATGAGAGATGTAGGGTATCAAGTGATCCTTTACAGAGTCTACTATGATACTCATAGCATTAATGTCATTATCCTTGAACTTCTCCAATGCTGCGACGTTCTGAGGTTCCTTCTCTTTTCCTGCTTCAAACTATGGTTCCATGATATTGCCTTTCACGATATCTAAGACTTTATTCTTGGTAAGGATGAAGTCAATCTGTAAGTTTTAAACCTGTGAAGTAAAGGAATGAATATAGATTCTTAAGCAAAACAAAATTTAATCAATGGCTCATACACAGAGTACACAAAGATTTTATACCAGAAACCCTCAACTGGGAAAACCTTTCTTATATTCATTATCGAATTTTACCATTCACCATACAATATATACAATGTTTTTAGGTATTCCGTAGATACCAAAACCCTAATCCCTTAATCTGAGATTAATTTAGTAAACCACTAAAAATAGCAAAAGCCTCCAAATTTTTTTTTTCGGGGTGCTGCCCCGAACCCCATCGGCTCCAAGCTAACGCCCAGTGCCGAATGCTGCGCTTAACCAAGGGGCCATACTTGCCCCCCCCCTAGGATCCCCCTAGGAAAGCGCCCAACGCACACGACACATAGTCGCCTGCTAGAGGGATCATCAAACACAGTTGTCAACCTTGACATGCCCACACACACACATGCAAAGAATATAACACATACCCAACATTCTCCCACTTGTTGTTTTCTTTGCATCTAGGGGGACAGGGGATTATATAGTCAACAATCCAGGGAAACAATGCCCATTGTTACTCTACACCAGGAGAACTTTTCTGTGCTCATAGACTTTGTCAACGAATCTGCAACATTCTTCAAAGTGTCAACCTTTTCCAGCAACACCTTCTTTTCCTCAACCATGTCTCTCACAAAGTGATACGGAACATCAATATGATTTGTCTTCGAATGATAAGTTGGGTTCTTTGCTAGGAAGATTGCACTCTGATTGTCACAATCTAATCTCACTGCTTGTTGTACCAACTTAATACCTGAACACAATCTTTGTAACCATACTGCTTCCTTGCTTGCATGAGTGGCTGCCATGTATTCAACTTTTGTAGTTGAGAGTGCCACTACAACCTGTCTTTTGCTCATCCAACTGATTGCTCCTCCAAATAGGTTAAACACATACGCACTTGTAGATCTTCTGCGATCCATAACTCCAGCCCAATCTGCATCAACAAAGCCATGTATGTCCACCACTCTTTCCAATCCTGGTCTTCCTTGGTAGCAAAATCCATAACTGGTAGTGCCATGAAGATACCTGAAGACTCTCTTTACTGTTGTCCAATGCTCCTTCCCTGGTTTTGACATATACTTGCTCAAAACTCCCATTGCATGTGCAATGTCTAGTCTAGTACAGACCATTGCATACATCAAACTGCCAACTGCACTGGCATACAGAACATGGGACATGTCCTCTTCTTCTTCTTCCTGTGTCTTTGGACACTGATCTGCAGATAACTTTACACCTATAGGAATAGGAACCTTGACCAGTTTACTTCCATGCATATTAAACCTCTGCAATATCATCTCAACATATTTTCTCTGATTCAACCAGAGTTTCCTATTTGCATGATCTCTTTTAATCTCCATTACCAGAATGAAGTTGGCAGCACCGAGATCCTTCATGTCAAATTTGGAGGATATCTGTGATTTCACCTCCTTGATAACATCCATGTTATTTACTACCGACAACATGTCATCAACATACAACACTACATAAATGAAGTGATTACCAACCTGCTTGGAATATACACAGTGATCAACCCTGCTTCTTACAAATCCCAATCCAAGGATTTATGTGTCAAAATTTTGGTACCACATCCTAGGTGATTGCTTCAGACCATATAGTGACTTCTTTAGCTTACAAACTAGCTCTTTCTTTCCCTTCACTACAAAGCCTTCTGGCTGCTTCATGTAGATTTCTTCTTCCAGATCCCCATGTAGGAATGCTGTCTTCACATCCATCTGTTCCACTTCAAGATCAAAAGCAACAACAATAGATAGAAGAAATCTAATAGAAGTTAACCTAGCAACAGGAGAAAAAATCTCACCAAAGTCAATTCCTTCTACCTGGGAATAACCTTTTGCTACTAACCGAGCTTTGTATTTCTCCACTTTACCTTGTGCATTAAACTTCTTCTTAAACAACCATTTGCTACCAACAGATTTTCTTCCAGTTGGCAACTCAACTATATCCCATGCCTCATTCTTATCCAAGGCATCCATTTCTTCAACCATGGCCTTCTTCCAGAGTTTACTATCCTCTGAATTCACTACTTCCCTGACAGTTTTGGGATCATCATCAGTAATAGATAAAGAAAAATTGGAACGGAAATCAGGTGGACTATACCTTTCTGGTTGCCTTTTATCTCTCACTGATCTCCTCAATACTGGGGTATGAGGTTCTTGTTCTTGTTCTGCTTCCTCTTCTTCAGATGATTTAGATTTTGCATCATCCAACTGAAGCTCTGTTTTCTCAGGTTCGTCTTGCGTTGGTAGGATTTCCTGTTTGGACACATCTTTTACCTCTCTGAAAACAACATCTCGACTGTAAACATTTTTCTTGGTTTCTGGGTTCCAAAGATAATAACCTTTAACACCATCTTTATAACCAATAAAGATACACTTTTCAACCTTTTTGTCCAACTTACTCCTATTTTCCTTTGGAACATGTACATAAGCATCACAACCAAACACTCTAAGATGTTGAAGAGAGGGTTTCTTTGCAGACCATACCTCGTGTGGAGTTTTATCATCCAACGCTGATGAAGGTGATCGATTGACCAGGTAACATGCTGTACCCACTACCTCTGCCTGGAATTCTTGTCCTAACCCGGCATCGTTGAGCATGCTCCTTGATTTTTCCATTAGTGTCTTGTTCATCCTTTCTGCAACTCCATTATGCTGAGGAGTGTATGGAGTAGTCTTCTGCCTTGCTATATCACACTTCTTACAGAATTCTTCGAATTCATTTCCGTAGAATTCTCCACCATTATCTATTCTCAATACCTTTATTTTCTTCTCTGTCTGATTTTCTACCAAAGCCTTAAACTCTTTAAATTTATCAAATACCTCAGATTTCTTTCTAAGAAAATAAATCCATGTGTTCCTTGAAAAATCATCTATGAATGAAACATAATACACAGATTTATCTAGGGATGGAACAGGAACATGCCCAAACACATCACTGTGTATCAACTCTAAGATCCCCTTTGCTCTTGTAGCACCAGATGAGAATCTTACTCGATTCTGTTTACCATATATGCAATGTTCACATAAATCAAAATCCAAAGTGCAATTAGACATACCTTCAACCATGCCTTTACCGTGTAGTGTTTGAAGGCCCTTTTTTCCAATATGCCTCAGTCTTTGATGCCACAACATGGTCTTCTTTTTAGGGATGATATTGGTCTTGTCTTCTTTATTTGTCTTCTCAAGGACAACATAACTGTTACACCCATTAGTATAAGTGCTTCCCAACAACTTGTACACATTTCCACACCGAAATCCCTTCATCAACACCATTGCCCCTCGTACCATCTTGCAAGTGTTCTTTCCAAATACAATATCCACTCCTGCATCATCCAACTTGCTTACACATATTAGGCTCCTGGCAAGTTTTTGAATGTGCAGAACCCCAGGGAGTGTTCTAATCCTTCCATATTTTAGCAGCAACTTAACCCTTCCACGTCCCAAGATTTTGGCTGTTGAGTCATCTCCTAGGAATGCATCACCACCATCATATTTTTCATATTCAGAGAACCACTCCCTGTGAGGAGTCATATGGTATGATGCACCTGAGTCGATCAACCATACATCACGGTCTGCATGTGTACTTGTAGATGCTAGGTAAACATCACCTCCTTCTTCAGTGGAGGTTTTCGCCTCTGTGGAAGAGGTACTATCAAATCCCTTTGGTTTTTCAACCTTCTTAGACTTGCAATCTTTCTTATAATGCCCTGTTTTACCACACTTCCAACATTTCCTCAAAGATTTTCCTGGAGACTTAGATCTACCTGTAGATTTAGATCTCCCCCCTAAAGGCTTACCAGGATTCCTGTCTTGGGTATGACCTCTTACAAATAAAGCATTTGTACTATGACCATCCATGCTTTTCCGCCTCATCTCTTCAAATAACAAGGATGAAACTACATCCTCATACTTCAATGTAGATTGAGTGGTACTAGCAATTGCTACAACCAGATTATCCCAAGAGTCTGGCAAAGAACATAACAAATTAATACACTTATCTTCTTCTGCAATTGTAATATTAACAGAGACAAATTGACTTACCAGATTATTAAAGGCATTTAGATGTTCTGTCACAGAATCTCCATCTTCCATCCTAAGATGATACAACTTCTTTCGAAGAAACAACTTGTTTACCAGGGACTTTGATTGATAAAAATTCCCCAACTTTTCCCATAGTTCCTTGGCTGTAGACTCTCCTGAGACATTCAACAACACCGAATCTGCCTGGCAGAGTCGAATAATACTCGTTGCTCTTCTGTCCAACTTCTCCCAATCTTCCTTCGACATACCAGTAGGTGGTGTACTGGTAGGTTGTGTACTGATAGGTTGTGTACCAGTAGCCTGTGTGCTAGTAGATGGTGTACTAGTAGGCTGTGTACCGAGATCCACAACGATCCATTGTTCTTTGTCTACAAGAAGTTTCTCCATCTTCAACTTCCATAGCTCAAAGTTTTTACCGTTGAACTTCTCTATCTCAATTCTAGAAGAGCTTGCCATTCCTCAATCTGCACTCAAATCAAAACTGCAAAAGCTCCCACTAAACCCAGGTTTATCACAGACCCAAGATAGACTTGATCTATCAAGACCGAGCCAAAACCTCAACAACAAAGACGTCCCTCTGAAGCAAAAAACGATCTCTGATACCACATGTAGGTTTTAAACCTATGAAGTAAAACAATGCATATAGATTCTTAAGAAAAACAAAATTTAATCAATGGCTCATACACAGAGTACACATAGATTTTATACCGGAAACCCTCAACCGGGAAAACCTTTCTTATATTCATTATCCAATTTCACCATTCACCATACAGTATATACAATGTTTTTAGGTATTCTGTAGATACCGAAACCCTAATCCCTTAATTCGGGATTAATTTAGTAAATTGCTAAAAATAGCACAATCCGCTGCGCGTAACCAGAGGGGGCATACCTGCCCCCCCTGGGACCCCCCTAGGAAAGCGCCCGGTGCACACGACACAAGCTTCGCTGCTAGAGGTATCGTCAGACGCAGTTGTCGAACCTGACGCGCCCACACACACACACACATGCAAAGAATATAACACATACCCAACACAATCCTTGTCTTCCATACTCTAAAGTTTTAAAGCCCCTTGTAACTTGTTTTTTGTCTTCATAGAGTAAGTCATGACTGCTTTGACTTTGTCAACCTTTGACTTTGACAAAAAAACTCAAACTTGATGCCTTGGCTTGCTGAGAGTACCAGGAGGTGCGCTTGGCTAGGGTGCACTAGACTATCCAGGAATTAGGTCAAGCGCTTCACTTAAGGTGCCTCAACAAGAGGGTTAGGGTTTCGTCACTGCAACAAAACTCTGGCTGCAACTGCAACTGAGAAAATCCTCCCAATCTACCTTCCAGTGGTTAAACTGTCCGAAGATAGTGTGGGCCCATAACTTGTTAAAATAATAGGTGTGCTTATTTCACCATAGACAATATCACTATATTTTCACCCAACCATAGGCAGAAAGGCCACCCCCAAGCACCTTAACCTTGACAGAAAAAATAATTCCGGAAGCAATCACTAGAACCAATAACCAACCAAGGTAGCGTACCTCTCTCCAAAGCTTGCGTACCAAGTAGAAAGTCCAAACCATAACCAAAGACCAAGTCACCACTGCAACAACTGCAACTCTCCACCAGTGATGTGCACCACTAGTCCTTATGAAGTTGTGAGAGTGAGTGATTGCAAATGAGCTCAAGCACCCTCTATTTATGGTCCTCCAAGTGACCTAGTTGGGCCGACTTCTTCTTCTTGAGGCTAATAACTTAATATAAGTTATTGTCTTTAGCCAACTTGTCTTCTAGGGTTATTAACCAACCGTTTCAGGTTTCTCTTGCTTCCCAGAATATTCTAGTCTCGTCAAAGGTTACATGTAGAGGTTAATACCTCCCACAACTATCAACATATGACACCATTTGATTTTTAGCAAATCCAAGATTACTGCGCTCAGAGATCAGGGAACCTCCCAGCTTTCATGGGTTGAATGACTTAGAGGAATTCCTCACAAGATACAAAGTTGAAGTGTTAGAAAATCAAAGGCTCTTAGCTCTGGACATAACACTCAAGGCAACACTTGCAAGATGGTGGGGTGCGCACAAAGAGACAATAAAGGACTGGTGCCAATGTAAGTGATTACTGCGCATAAAATTTGGTGCAGAACAGGGAAGCAACCAACTGCAGAGATATGACGGGAATGGGACACCAACAAAACACTTGGAGAAGTGCAAAACACTATGGAGAATGACACCACCAGAAGAATGGCCTCATCACTTTATTCACACATTGGAGGGGATTCCAACAAATTGGTATGTAGACCAGGAACTACGCAGAGGCACTGCAGAATGGACAGTGTTACAATAGAATTTTACAGTCACTTTCTCATTTGAACATGAGAACCCCAACATAGATTCAACACTCAAACAGATCAGAGGGGTAATATTCATTCAAGAACCAGAGGTTGAACTCAAAACAGAGTATCAACAACATAACAAACAAACAATGAAATAACTACTGTCATGCTACCACGTGCAGGAATAAGCACCAGATGAAGATGACCCACACAACATTCAGATTACGAAAGTTGAAGGTGAAAGAGGGGTGGATGGTCCACCTCTGGAATCATAAGTGTTTGTTGTGCCGATCAAGGTGAAGAAATTCAACATTGGGACAACTAAGAATCCCAAAATGGTCAGCATTGGAGACTACTGGGACGAGCAAACAATAGAAAGCATAACACAGTTACTGCGCCAGTACAATGACCTGTTCCCAACATCCTTTACAGATATGAAGGGCATAGCATGAGAGCTAGGGGAGATGAAGATACCTCTCAAATCAGAGGCTAGATTAGTCATACAACGACCATATAGACTGAACCCAATATATAAGCAGAAAGTAAAAGCAGAAATTGACGGAATGTTGGTGGCTGGAATCATAGAACCAGTGGAGGAATCTGAATGGGTAAGCCCTATGGTAGTTCATGAGAAGAAGTAGGGAGGGACAATTATATGTGTCGACCTGAGGAAGCTGAATTATGCTTTCCTACATGACCCTTTCCCTACCCCTTTCACAGATGAGGTATTAGAGAATGTAGGGGGCCAGGAAGCATACTCATTCACAGATGGATTCTCAGGCTACCATCAGATCAAGATAGCCCTAGAAGATAGGTACAAGATCACTTTTGCCATAGAATGGGGGTCCTACCAGTACACAGTCATGCCTTTTGGACTAAAGAATGCACCAACAATATTCTCCAGAGTATTCATAGCTGCATTCAAAGAATTCATCCACCAGATTTTAGAGGTATATCTGGATGATTGGACAATCTACAGTTTGTTGAAAGACCATGTAGAGGTATTACAGTTGATGTTGGAAAGATGCATGCAATGTCATATATCATTAAATATCAAGAAGTACATCTTTGGGACACCTTTTGGGATACTATTGGGCCATATAGTGTGCAAGCAAGGCTTGCTAGTAGATCCTGCCAAGATTGCAATGATTGTCAATTTTCCACCACCAAAATCAGTATGCTAGTTGAGAGAAACATTGGGACACACATGCTACTACAAGAAATTCATAAAAGGGTATGTGTAGATCACAGTGCCGATGGAGAAACTGTTGAGGAAAGATAGTAAATTTCAGTGGAATGAGGACTGTCAGCAAGGTTTGGACACTCTAAAAGAGAAGATGCGAACAACACCAATACTAGTATTCCCAGATTGGGAAAAAAACATTTCATGTGCATGCAGATGCATCAACGATAGCACTTGGAGCTATTCTGGTGCAACCAGGAGCATGAGAGCTAGACCATCCTATAGCATTTGCAAGAAGAAAATTACCAAAGTCAGAGAAGAACTACAATACTACAGAAAGAGAAGGATTAGAAATGGTATATTCACTGCAGAAGTCCAGACACTATCTACTTGGGAAACACTTTAAAATGTTCATAGACCATTCTGCCCTCAAATACCTAGTCAATAAGCCAATGTTGGGGGGGAGAATTTGTAGATGGTTACTGTGGTTTCAGTAATTTGACTTCGAAGTGATAGTCAAACCGGGGAAGTTGAATGCAAGACCTGAGCACCTGTCAAGGATAACTAATGGAGAGGAACCTACGAACTTAGAGGACAACTTCCCTGATGCACAGTTATTTTCAGTACAAGTAGCTGATGAATATTTTGATGACATCATTCAATACTTGAGTACAAGGATCGTGCCATAAGAATTCAACACTGTGCAGAAGAAAAAACTGGTAGTTAGATCTGCAGACTATCAATTGATTGCAGGACACTTATACAAGATGGGTGCAGACAACATCTTGAGAAGATATGTACTAGAACATGAAACACCTAGGATTTTAACAGAGGCCCATGAGGGAATAGATGGAGGACATTATGCAGGAAAATCTACCGAGCATAAGGTATTGCGCGTAGGACTATGGTGGCCGACCATTCACAGAGATGCAAAGGATTACTGCCAGAAATGTGATGTATGTCAGAGGGTTGGAAAACCTAATAGACAAGACAAGATGCCCCTGAGACCACAAGTAACCTTGCAAGTATTCGACAAATGGGAAATAGATTTTGTGGGACTAATTAATCCACCAACAAAGAGGTTAGGAGCAAGGTATATCATTATTGCGACAAAGTACTTAATGAGATGGGCAGACGCAACACCAGTAAAATATTGCAGCGCAAAGACAACAACAAACTTCCTGTTTGAGCAAGTGATCACTAGATTTGGATGCCCAAGGATTTTGATGAGTGACCAAGGCACTCATTTCATTAACAATACTATCAAGGCTACGACTGAGGAGTTTGAAGTCTATCATCAAAAGAGTACATCATTTGTTGGTTTTTCTACTTCGTCCTGGCTATCATTCTTGGGTTGACCCAGGTCCAGGTCCCGATTTGGTTTCCAACAAAACCCTCCTTAAAACTATCGTCCCTCGTGGTAAACCAAAAGGAAACACAACACACATGATGCACTGTGAAGTCTCACCCAAGATAGTTCTTAGGGGTGGCTGTAATGCTCAAGTGCTTGCAACCTGAGAATGAGTGGGGATCTGTGATTGAACCCTCTGTGGTCTTCATTTAATTACTAGCTTGTACATCTAGATTTATTATACTGCTATTCTTACTCATGCATGTAAAATATCAGATCTAACTAATTCATTCATTCATTTATCTACCATCTAATCATCAACATCAAAGAAGATACATCACTTTCAGTCACATGACACGTGGTCTACCATGGTTCGCCCCTCTTGGACTACGTCCATAAAGATTTCACTATTCTGCTCTTTTATTATCTCTAGTTCAAAACTATAGCGCCACGCGCATTATAACTCTTCCTCAAAACATGTCAAGATATTACAATGAGGTGAACTAGATCGCACTAGGCTCCTCAGCCTGCGATATAACCCACAAGATCTACCCCCATCCCTCTCCTCAGCTCAACGATTTACAAAATTATATCGGACTTACAGTTGCATTAAGCAACAACAACTACTAACAATTTCGAACACGCTAGCATCCAAACAACTACGAACCCCTTACCTAGACCTCCTAGGTACCTATTTATACATATTTTCGACTTATCAGCCATTACATTCTCTTACCAAAACCCTAACCCTATCCTGGCTAGGTCTTCTTGCATGCATGACTCACATGCCTTCCTCTTCTGCATGCACGTCTGTTTTACACGTGCTAATCCTTCTGCATACACATTAACCTCCCACGTTGTGCCTTTCCCTCCAAGCTGGCCTGCACCCAACACATGTCAACAATGTCTATTGGAGGGTTCAACTACTATGTCTCCTTTATTGAAGATTATTCCAGGAAGACCTGGATCTATTTTATGAAGACCAAGAATGAGGTCTTCAGCCGGTTCCAAGAGTTCAAAGCTCTTGTGGAGAACTAGACAGACAAAAATATCAAGGTGCTCAGATTAGACAATGGAGGCAAGTATACGTCAAGTGCCTTCAACGAGTTTTGTGTAGATTTCGAGATTAAGAGGGAGCAGACTGTACCATATAACCTGCAACAAAATGGAGTTTGAGAGAGGAAGAACAGGTTGATAGTTGGGGAAACAAAGGCTATGTTGCATGATCGAGACTTGCCCATGTTTTTATGCGCTGAGCCATGGAACACTGCAGTCTATCTGCAGAATAAGTGTCCGCATAAGATATTGGGGAGGATGACCCCTGAGGAGGCCTTCATAGGGAAGAGACCAACTATTGTTCATATACCTATTTTTGGGTGCTTGGTCTATTACCATGTTCCAATAGAGAGGAGGACCAAGCTTGAGTCTACTGTAGAGAAGGACATCCTTGTTGGTTACAACAATACCTCAAAGGCCTATAGGGTCTAAATTCCTTCACTCAGGAGGACAATGGTTAGGAGGGTGATGGAAACTAAGTATTCATGTCGATTTTACCATTGTAAAACATCGTCTTAATGGGATAAAATTTTCTGTAGCTGCCTCCTTTGTTTGCAAAGATTTCTGTCATCTTTTGTTTTGAAAAGATTCATTTGATTAACTATGTGTATGAGTTCATTTATTTAATCTATCGTTTCTCTTGTTCAATTTCATGTCTGTAAGCATGAAATTAGAACAAGCTCTGGTTTGGTCGCACCATACAGTGTATAGACTTTTCTTTTATTAAAATTGGGTGAACACCTAAGGGCATCTAATAATTTCAAGAACCTTAAAAGCTTGTGAACCTATCGTATTATGGGTTACATCCTTACCATTAGCGCATGAATTGTCCACCTTGTGGTATTGCCTAAGGCATTTTACTCTTTGGATGTTTTGGGTATCATGTTAAAACATTTTCGATCGAGCATCAAACAAAACTTTGGTTTAATTTGAAATATGAATGCTATCCCTTGTAGTCATATCACAGTCTCATCGTTCTGATACAGGGCTGACAGTTATGCCTTCAACGAATTACTCCTTCATTCTGCTAGCAAAAGCTTTCATTCATTGCCTCAGGTGGTAAGTTTTCGTTTTGAGTTTGGCAGTCATTTGACAAGGTGGTTTTCATTTTTTGCGCGTTCTCTGGTTTAGCATCCACTCGACAGCCCAAGTGGTCGCTATGGTGGCTTTCTCCCGAAGTGTTAGGTATCTGGTCTCCTCCGAATATGCACAACTTACCCTCTATTTCATGTGGTTTTGAACACAATCCACCCTTCTCTACTCCTGATAGCTTTGTGTGACCAAATCGATGGCGCCTGTGGTGAGGGACGAGCTGAATGGCTCACAGGCTCTCCTCTCACACGACAACGTTGTGGATGATCTCGTGGCTGATGGTTGGGATGGGTTCATAAAATGATTTGAGTGTTTCAAACTCAAATTTGCTCAAGCCTTTGCCCAAAATTTCGATGGCGCTAAGGCTAAGATTGAAGATTTACAGTTGGAAGTGATAGAGGGATCAATTGCAGAGGCCACTGGATTGCCCCAAGAAGGGGCTCGCTGGCTTAAAAGCCTCAAGTTCGAAGTCGTCCCTTGGCACCTACTGATGGCTTCCAAGAAATTGCGTTACAGTGTAAAAGGTACACCAATTGTTTTATTTAAGCCACGATGGCATGGTTTACTGTTGATACTTAAGCAATTTGTCACCTGTGAGGGTAGATACATACTAGTTTTCCTGTATCATGTCCGTTTATTGATGGTATTTTTAGGTTTTGGTTTAAATATTCCATTCTATCTACTTAGGATCCTGCAAAAAATGGCCAAATTCTACCAAAGACAAAACCTAAATGCACAGTCTAGTTTGTTCCATCACGACCTGATTCAAATTATGGTAATTTCACAATTGTCTAAAGTTGGAGATAGTTGGCAAGATTTCGTGGGTAGAAATGGGTTCGCCCTACCTGAAAACATGACAGACTCACTTTTGCATTTTAATGAATTCTCAATTCATTGTCGATCAAACCCCTCTCTACAAAACCTACATGTCGATCTGCAAGAAAGCCCTGTGTCTATAACTAAAACCCCTGTTGTTTTCCATAAGTTTACCAAAGGCAAAAAACCGAGACGCGATTTTATCCCCAAGAAATCTTTAGAAGATGTTTTGTATGATCTGAAGGATAAAGTCATTGTTATTCCTGATCCTGAGCCAATTCGGGTTGATTTAAATGAACTAGAAATCAAGAAACAAGGTAGGCGAAAAATACAGAGAAGTCCAGACATCGATTTTAAAAATAAAATACCCGGTCGAATCATATCCAAAACACTAAGAAATAGACATCGTGATCATGAAAAACCTATCCCTGTTATTGAGATCGATGAACGGATTTTTGAGGATGAGATCGATGATCGGATTCCTGACAATGATATCGATGCCGATACACCACAGTTCGATTTCGTATTGAATCTGCCTCCTTTCTTAAAGAAATATGAAGGTTTTTCAGGCATTCAACATGATTTAAAACGAATCATGTAACATGATAAATTACCCAGTACAGAGCAGACTCGACCTTTGCTAAGCATGGAACCGGTGCATTGTGAGAATTGTTTCGACTAGATCGAAAGGTATTATCGAGATGTTCCTTACCTACAGGCGCAGTTGAACCAAGTGGTCACTCGAAACTGAGTGCTTGAGAGGGAGAACGATGAGCTCAGAGCTTGCGTTCAATCGAACGCACACAGAGCCAACAAGCGCATTAAGCGATCTGAGAACGTGGTTATTAAAAATTCAACCAATTTCAATACTATTATAAAGTCTGACCTTTCTGATGCCTCTCTTTCGAATTTCTGAATTGGTAAATAGTTCGTTTGTAGTTCACGATTTGATTCTGTTTGGATAATAAGTAGATTCATTTTGATTTTGTTTTTATTTTAGACTAGCTACAGAATCGAACATTTTTATTGTTTCAGGTGAACAACAGATGGATGTGCTATGATTAAGGAAATGAGTCATGGTTTGGGCGTTTAGTGGACTGGTAATTTTCTGTTTTGAAAAACAATGTTTATTAATGTAAATATTTTTGATACATAATTATCTTTTCGTTATTTTATTTTAGTAAAAACTTGTTTTTGAAAAGATATGCCTCTATCTTGCATGATAGGAGGAACATATTAGAAACTTGTTTAAATATCAATGGTGACCAAGTGATGGGGGAAATTCTTCCTGGACCATATGATGGACATATATTTTTGAAACTATATGAGAAAGCAATTTACTCTTTGGGTTTCATCCTGTGTAGACTGTGCAATGTTTTTCATTGTCTTCTCATGCAATTTCTAGGTGTGAAATGTTATATGTATCGAACTAACTTTAGTCTGTTATGCACATAACATTTTATATCATGCTTTTCTTTATGTTGTTCACTATATTTTTGGTTCAATTTATATCCGTGACTGATCATCTATTTAAGTATTTTGAGTTTACGTTTGATACTATATAGTTGGTAACACCATGACCGATAAATGGAATTTCTTCCAGTCTCAGTTATTGGACATTTCAAGGTCACTTGATATATAATTATTTGTCTCTGTGTCATTATAAACTCGTTCCAGAATGAAAGACTTCTGTGTGAGTTTCTTCAGGAAGTATTATGCTTGCCTTTGTTATAGGTTTACACTTGACACAGATTAAGAGGAGATCATACAAATGCAGAGGGATGAATTTAGTTTAGTACTGCTGATCAACAAGAGGTTAGTCAATTTATTTTTTTAATTTGTTGATTTGTGAATGAAGAGTGATTGCATCATTTAAACGTTAATTTGTTTTGTCTATTTTCGTTATATCATTTACAATATTGTTCATTCCTTGTTTATTAGTTTGTTAATAAGAGTGCTAGAATAATGTTGTTTATTGTCAATCTTGTTTAGATCCATTATCTTAAAACAATTATTTTCACAAGGCTTTGCTTAAACCTTGTAAATTGTATATAACCTTTGTACATGAACATTGTTAGTTAAACACTTGTAATTAAAGAGTTGATTGATAGAGTTGTATATTTAGTTAATCCACATATTTTAGTTGTTTTAGGATCTTAGTTTGCTAACGGAGCCATAAAATCCGCCAGGGTAGATTATACAAAACAACTTGGGTTAAATAGACAACCCCGGTCCAGATCTTCCCTTCCCGTTGACGGTGTGTTATAAATGCCCCCCAACAGAGGGACATGAGATTTGAAGAGGACAAGGATTTCAGGAAGCCCTGTGGATAGATATCAGCTGATGAGCAGAGTCAGGAGCAGAGTGCTCGTAAGGAGGAGGCTAGACAACCATTGCAGACCACAGGTCCCCAAACCTTTATATAGGTTGGGAAGCACCAACAACAGAGTGATCATGGTGAGTAGCGTGAGGAGGAGCAAGATGTTCAATTTACTCCGGTCGAGTCCTCCAGTAGGAGGCCAAAGTGGTCTGAGCACACATTGAGAGAGGCTCAAGAGTAGGTGGATGCTCCGAGGACTTCATTTAGGGAGAGTAGGGCACCACAGAGGTTTTCCAGATACATGGCTCTCATGAGTGAGTTGATAGAGGGCGATCCTTCCAGTTTTCTGGAGGCATATGAGCACCAGGTTTGGAGAGATGCCATGATGGAGGATTATTCTTCTATCATGAAGAATGATGTGTGGGAGGTTGTGCCACGACCAGAGGGGAAATCAATGGTTGGCTCTAGATGGATATACAATATCAAGCACGTTGTTGATGGCATTTTGGAAAAGTTCAAAGCCCGTTTTGTGGCTAAGGGATTCTCACAAAAGGAGGGCATTGGCTTGAATGAGAAATTTACACCCATGGCGAGATATTCTTCTGTCAGGGTTATGATATCTATTGCAAATGAGTTGGGGTGGAAGATCCACCAGATGGATGTCAAGACAATGTTTTTTAATGGAGTGATAGAGGAGGAGATTTATATTGAGCAAATAGAGGGTTTTGAGGTGCATTCCAAGGCATCTCATGTTTGTATGTTGAAGAGAGTGATATATGGGCTCAAACAAGCACCACATGTGATCCGAAAAATCCTTAGATGCTCATAATTTTAAATACACATAAACATCTATTTGATCTTTGAAATAAAATGATCGCTTGACAGTTTTGCAAATTACATGTGAAATACTTATCTAACCAAATCCACTTTAATGATAAATGACTTGCAAATAATTGAACTTGAAATGAAGAACAAATATAATCACATACACAAGTTGGAGAAAATGGAGTTCACCCAGTTTGGGCTACCTCTTCGGGTCCACTTCCAATAGAGACATCTTAGATTAATTCTCAAATGCTTGCGTTTTACAATGACCTTTTTAAATGTTTTTCAAATGCAGAAACATAGTGCATCGTTGAATTCTTGACGAAAAATGGTGCAAAATTGATATAAAATACTTGAAATTTCGTCAATGTATCCCTTGACACGTTTTATGGTGTTACCTCATACGCCTTGTACATTCGACATGCATTACAAAACAATTCTCTACATTAAATGTGTGTGTTCTGCCTTGGGGTGCACGCCATTAAATAGGGCGCCCCCTTCTAACCAAGTCCAAAAATTTGTTGCATACATTATAAATATAGTTTGGTTAGTTCATAACCAAATCCATAGTTCATGCTACCCCGCAACACCATTTGATTACAAATTCATTAGTTTGTTTTCACAAACCACATACATGGCTTGTTGGTTAGTGAAGGTTGTTCAAGTCTTTGTTATATTTGGCGGGTCGGGGGTTCCATTCCTACCGACCACCATATTCCCGTGGCTTTTTGTTAAATGGTTGTAACATATATATATATATATATATATATATATATATATATCAAGACCAAGAGCCAAGGGTCAAGGGTCTTTCGAATTTATGAATTGGTAAATAGTTCGTTTGTAGTTCACGATTTGATTTTGTTTTGATAATAAGTAGATTCATTTTGATTTTGTTTTTATTTTAGACTAGCTACATAATCAAAAGATTCTGTAGCCAGTCTTTTGAATTATTTGTTTTGATTATTATCTAATTTTGATTTCGTTTTTATTGTTTCAGGTGAACAACAGATGTATCTGCTATGATTAAGGAAATAAGTCATGGTTTGGGCGTTTAATGGACTAGTAATTTTCTATTTTGAAAAACAATGTTTATTAATGTAAATATTTTTGATTAAAAGACTTCAACATAATTATCTTTTTGTTATTTTATTTTAGTAATTTTTTTTTTTTTAAAGATCTGCCTCTATCTTTCATGATAGGAGGAGTAGATCAGAAACTTGTTTAAATATCAATGTTTGCCCAGTGATAGGGAAAATTCTTCTTGAACCATATGATGGACATATATTTTTGAAACTATATGGGAAAGCAGTTTACTCTTTGGCTTTCGTCCTCTGTAGACTGTACAATGTTTTTCATTGTCTTATCATTTAATTTCTAGGTGTGAAATGTTATACGTATCGATCTAGCTTTAGTCTGTTCTGCACATAATATTTTATATCATGCTTTTCTTTATGTTGTTCATTATATTTTTGGTTCAGTTTATATCTGTGACTGATCATTTATTTAAGTATTTTGAGTTTACGTCTGATACTAGATAGCTGGTAACACCGTTACCGAGAAATGAAATTTCTTCCATTTTCAGTTATTGGACATTTCAAGGTCACTTGATATATAATTATTTGTCTCTCTCGTTATAAACTCGTTCCAGAACATGAAAGACTTCTGTGAGTTTCTTCATGAAGTATTATGCTTGCCTTTGTTACAGGTTTACACTTGACACATGTTAAGAGGAGATCATACAAATGCAGAGGGATGAATTTAGTTTAGTACTGCTGATCAACAAGAGGTTAGTCAATTTATTATTTTAATTTGTTGATTTGTGAATGAAAAATGATTGCATCATTTAAACATTATTTTGATTTGTCTATTTTCGTTATATCATTTACAATCTTGTTCATTCCTTGTTTATTAGTTTGTTAATAAGAGTACTAGAATAATGTTGTTTATTGTTAATCTTGTTTAGATYCATTATCTTAAAACAATTATTTTCACAAGGCTTTGCTTGAACCTTGTAAATTGTATATAACCTTTGTACATGAACATTGTTAGTTACGCATTTGTAATTAAATCGTTGATTGATAGAGTTGTATCTTTAGTTAATCCACATCTTTTAGTTGTTTTAGGATCTTAGTTGGATAACAGAGCCATAAAACCTGTCAGGGTGGATTATACCAAACAACTTGGGTTAAATAGACAACCCTAGTCCAGATCTTCCCTTCTCGTTGACGGTGTGCCATAAATGCCCGTCAACAAATGGCGCTAGAAGGAGGGCCTATAAATCATTGATGGCATGTGGAGGTCGTAAGACTACCCCAAACAATCGTTCTCATGTCGTGACACGTAGTCGCTCAGACACTAACGTTACACTTGATCCAACTACTACCTGAAACACTACTCTCGATATTCCCGTTGAACCAGTGACACCAATTCCTCAAGGGATTGACATCCAAGAAATTGTTCGCCATTCAATCATAAGTACTCATAGTGCTCTATACCTAATCAGACAACTTGGTAGACAACTTAATCAACCCCTTGATTTCACCAATCTTCAAGAACAACCTCAAGACAATGGTCTTCCCGAAAACCCATTAGGTGATAATATCGCCGATCCTTTTGAAGCATTGATCCTTGGTGCTCGGGGATCTGGTATCCCACCATTCCCACCTGGTTCTTCTCCGCCCTCTTCAAGAGAGGAATCCGTGAACAAAGGCAATTCTTCATCTGAACAATCTCAACCTTCAACTCCACCAACTCCCATGACAAACCAAAATAATCCCTCTAGACTTTGGCTCGATCAAGATGCCGTGGCAGTGCCTAGACCCCATCACCCGTTGCCCAAACATCAAGAGAAGTGGCTACCCAAAT
Source organism: Picea mariana (assembly GCA_032191745.1). NCBI lineage: Eukaryota > Viridiplantae > Streptophyta > Pinopsida > Pinales > Pinaceae > Picea > Picea mariana. The sequence goes on along the minus strand of JASDQU010108781.1, from coordinate 116,135 downwards.
TTGATCCAGATTAGAAGCAATCAATTGAGGATCACATCAAGAAATTTGTGTTCGCTGTTAGACTCCTGAGTGTCGAGCACGAGGATTTCGTGTGTAGGTTATTCCCTTACACTTTTGAGGGGAATGCCTCAACCTGGTATTTTGCGCAACAACATCAAACCATCGTCTCTTGGGACAAGTTTGAAACCTGTTTTTTAGAAAAATTCGGAGATGATAAATCTCCATAATTCTTGGTAATGGAACTCTCTAGTCTGAAAATGAACCCTAAAGAAAAAGTTAAGGACTTCAACCAGAGATTCCTAATGCTAAAAAACAAAATCCCTGTAGATTTGATGCCTGCAAAAAACGTGACTGTTGCATACTATACTAAGACCCTGCATAATAATATAGCCATATGGGTTAAAAGGTCCTAAATAAACACATTATTAGAAGCCTTTGAGGAGGCAGTCCTTATTGAGAAGGACATTCTGAGCTTAAAAGATAGTTTAAATAGTGAGGCTGAAACAACTTCATCTTTTAAAAAGAAAGGAGCAATTCTCACCAAACCTCCTCAAAATAAAAATCAACAAGACACATTAGATTTGTAAAGTTTGTAGAAAGCTTTCCAGATATTATCCAATTAGGTCATAGACTTTAAAAGATCCACTGAGGAGACACCTAGAAGTAAAGGAGGTTTTAGACCACCTTTCAGGAAACCTTTTCCTCCAAATTGACCAAACCCGACCTCGGAAGGTCTAAACTTTGAAGGACTACAATATGCTTTGCAAACGACACTGGAAGCACATGATAGCTCTGTCTCTGAACCCCCTAAAAATCAAGACGATACAGGTGAGGAAGAAACGCCTAATGTGGAGGACTCATCTCCTCCCGTTTTCGGGCATTTGTCGAACATCATCTTTCAAGCAAATTTTGACACTGTCCATCCTTATAACACTCGAAGTAAAACACAACAAACCTCCACTTGAAATAAGTAGGAATGTGGTTTCAAAACAACCAAAGCAAATTGAAACTAGACAAAACTCTGCTGCCCCAGTTTTAGAATATGATTTGATTGAAGATCTTAAAAAACTAAGGGCAAATATATCAGTTTTTGAATTACTTAAATTTCCTCTTATCCTACAGAAAATGCTCCAAAGTATCGCTGAAATAATAAAAAGAATGATTCTATCAGTAAGAAATCAGCAGAAAGTGACCTAAATAAAACTAAAGATGTCCTTGGTAAAAAATTATATGAAAATTGGGATAAAAGAGACATGTCAGAGAAAACTGTAGGAAACTTAGATAAAACTATTTCAAGTACAACCATAAAAAATCAACAGATTTTGCTATCTCTTCACAGAAAAATGTGCCTCATTTTTTATTAACTTTCAAAATTTTCAATAGAAATGTACATAATTGTATGGTTGATTCTGGCGCATCGTCAAATGTGATGCCTCTATCTGTTTGTAAGAAAATTAATGCTGAAGTAAAATCTTTTGATTTAAAGATCATTCAATTAGATTGAACTAATGTCAAAGTCATTTGTGAAATTAGAAATGTGTTGATAAGATTGTCATCCAACCCAAAGGTTCACCAAGTAATTGATATTATTGTTGTTAATATTCCGGAAGTATATGGTTTATTTTTGAGTAGAGATTGGTCATAGCAATTACATGACTATTTTGCCACAGACTGGTCTCATCCGTGGCTGCCAGAAAATGGATAGCCTAACAAGATCAAAATAAATAGAGAACGTTACCTCAAGTACACCGTTACAGATTTAAACGATTGTTGGTCTCCGGTTTTGATCATGTTTTTGCCTATATTATATTCCAAAGACCTCCATTTATCTACCCAGTACCACCCTTTTGGCCTTGTTTTGACATAATTGACATCTCCCTACCATTCCATCGGGCTACTTAAGGTATCTTTATGTTTCAAGCTATTCTTATGCATTTTGATGCTTTAAATTGATATTAAAACCAATGTCGCTTGGGTTAGGTACCACTTCTATTTTTGGAACAGGATTGCCGGTACCAGGTACCAGCTCGTACCCGTGGAGATACCAATGGAGCCGCTCAAGATTTGTGCATTATGGTCAGAATGGGAGACAGAGAGATTCACATGGCAGCTAGAGTCATCGCTCGCAGGATACTTGAAGGCATAATGATGAAACTGGGTCGTTAATTCTTCATCGATCACACTTCGTGACACTACGTGTCACGAAGATGTGAAAGCCGTTTTTAACTTGATTCCAAGACTATTTTCGGATCGGGGATCCGTTTGTTTATGTATTGTTGCTTTAAGATTGTTATGAAAACAGGATATATATAACTAGGAGGTCACTCCTAAAGACGGTTGGATTATGTTATGTCGTGAACCTATGTTTCTGAATACAAAAACTGCTGTTGCGTTATGCTATTCGACTGATATACGATTTGAGTATTTCTTTCCCGAGTAATGAAGCGTGAAGTTTACACAGTGATTGCATAGAATGCTGTAGTTAGTTCTGGTTATTACTTACAGCGTTTGTGCCGTTTGGTTGGGCCCGCCAAACAGGTGCAAGGCGCTGCTTTACCTTGTCATAGATTTAGTCATTTCAGTGTGTTAGTGTTTGCTTACATGATAGTTTCAAGTTTCAGAAGTAACTCGCTCAAAATTGTGTTTATTTATTCTTCAACAGAATCCTTCCATCCTACTGATATCTCTTGCATTGATGAGTATTGAATGCACGTTTGATTCCTGTAGGGTTTAGAGTATGAACGTGGTGTGTTTGGCTTCTAGTTTTCAATTCGAACATCACTTAGAGATTGAATGAACTTTGCTCTGTTAGATAGTTAGCTACCCTGCTTAATTAGAATAGTAAGAATACAGTTAAATCAAAGGAAGCTTCCGGTACCAGTAGGTAGGGTAGTACTCTGTTTTCCTGTAGACATATTTAGATTGATTTTGATGACCAGATTAAATGCATTTCCAAAAATACTCTTTTTGTCATGGTTTGAATCGAAATGGTGATGGTAGATGATTAAAAGTAGTGGTGGCATAATCTTGTGAAATCATACTTCTGCATGGAAATAGAAGTACCAACATTTGAACATAGGACTGTTTTCTGTTAATGACTCAAATAGGAAATGCTAAGCTTCAGGATAATCATTAGGATTCAAGTTCTCAGAGTAAGTTTGTGTTTTCTTCTAAGGATAGCATTCAGATAACGATTAGAGCCTTACCCGCAAATACAGTGTAGCAGCTCAAAGTTTACCAACCCTGGTTTGACAATTTAGTGTTTCAGGTCATTCAAATCTTCAATTTAGCAGCCTGACAACGATCACAATGAGCCTTTCACTACTGTTGTAAATTCGATTGAAACATATGGAATGCATACTTTTTTTGGAAATTTCATGACTGAGATTTCCTCTATCACCAACCCAGAGCAGGAATCTGAAATATCATCCTATACTCAGATGGCAACTATGGAAAGTATACAAAACATTGTTGATGACGAACAAATCTGGTCCTTATACTTTGATGGATCTAAATCTCGGGAAGGGGCGGGTGCTACTTGTGTACTTATCAATCCCAAAGGTAGTAAAACATTTATTTCTTGTCGATTGGAATTTGAATGTACTAACAATACAAAAAAATATGAAACACTTCTGCAGGGACTAAAGAAGGCACTGGATCTGGATGTGGAAAAATTGGTAGTATTCAGTGACTTTGAAATCATAGTCAAGCAGGTGAGAAATAAAATACATTGTTTATCACCGCATTTGAAAAACTACCAAATCGAGGTATGGAGTTTAATACATAAATTTCTTGCTTTTAATACATAAATTTATCGCTTTTTGGAGTAATTCAGAAGGTGATTTATTAGCTAATGTTGTCTCTAAATTGTTTCCTGCTGAAGGTCTTTCTCTTAACGCATTCTTGGTTGAATTGTTATTTAGGCCATCGATTCCTGACAACATCACAAATTGGCGAGTGTTTGATGACGATCAACAAATCATCAATTTTCTTCATATGGAAGACACCTTCCAAGATGTAGTAATCGATGAAAGCACCCATAACGAAAACCTCTGATATTTCACGGTAATATCCGATCCTCGATTTGTAGAATTATCCTCCGAGCTGGTAAACTCTATCCCCAAATATGTTGTTAGGTTAGAAAAATTTTATGATCTGCATGACAAGTTTAGAGGGGTAGTCAATTGAAAAACGAATAGTTCCTCATTACTGTACGAAACTGTGAATTTAGGAACGCAAGATAATCCTCAAAATATCAATCTGGGAAAAGGGTGTTTTGAACAAGAAAAGTTTGCATTTATAAAATTGTTCAAAGAATTCAAAGATGTGTTTTTTTGGACATATGACGATTTAAAAACTTTTGATCCAAACATAATACATCATGTAATTCCCATGAAGCCCCAAACCCAACCTTTTCAACAAAAATTGAGAAAAATGCATCCTAAATTAGAACCCACCGTAAAAAAAGAACTAAATAAATTACTCACTGCCAAGATCATTTTTCCAGCCCATCATACTCAATGGGTATCCAACTTAGTCCTAGTAAGGAAGAAAAATGGATAAATTCGACTTTGTGTCGACTTTCACAATTTAAACTGAGCCTCTGATAAAGACAATTACCCTGTCCCTCCAATGGAACAAATTCCGCAACAAGTATATGGTTCTGAAAGACTATCTTTATTAGATGGTTTCTCAGGGTATAACCAGGTCCGTATGTCTCCATTATATCAGCTGAAAATCACTTTTCGTACTCCATGGGGCACCTACACCTACAAAAAAATGCCTTTCAGATTAATAAATGCTGGTGCCACTTTTCCGAGGGCAATGGACATTGATTTTCGTGACCTTATCAATCAGTCAGTTGTGGTCTACCTAGATGATGTCACTGTCTTTTCCAAGAACAAGAAGGATCATCTGTCTCATCTTAGGGTTGTGTTAGAACGATGTTGCAAGTTCGGTATTTCACTCAATCCTAAAAAATCAGCCTTTGCAGTAGAACAAAGGAAATTGCTTGGGTTTATAGTATCTAAATATGGAATGATAATTGATCCTGAAAGAACTCAAGCCATTGCCAACCTTCCCCCACCTTCTTCCAAAAAGACCATGCAATCCTTTTTGGGTAAAATTAATTTTGTCAAACGATTTGTCCCAAGTTTTTTTGAGATGGTTAGACCTCTAAAAAATCTCATAAAAAATCATGTTCTGTATAAATGTGGATCACAAGAGAATCAATCTTTCAATTCCTTTAGAAAAACTATAACCAAAGCACCTTCCTTGATGAGTCCTGATTTTTCCCAGGATTTCACATTGTATACTTTCGCATCTAACAGATCTTATGCGACTGTGCTCACACAAAAAAAATGATGAAAACAACGAGATACCTATTTCATTTATGAGCTTTGCCTTTAAAGTAGCATAACTAAATTATCCCACGGTAGATCAACAAACATACACTGTTTTCAAAGCAATTAAACATTTCAGGTCTTACCTTTTAAAATCCAGGACAAAAATCGTTGTTCCTTACCCTGCTGTAAGAAATATGTTAGTGCAGAAAGAGCTAGGAGAGAAAAGGGCAAATTGGATGACATCACTTCAGGAGTATGATCTCGAAATAGTGCCTGCACAAATTGTTAGAGGTCAAGGCCTTTGTAAATTGGTAGCTGATTCAGTTGAAAAATCAGAAAATCAAATAAATACATCAGCTGCAAATCAGCATAACAAAACACAAATCTGTTGTACACAAACTGTGCCTAATTCATGGTATGATAATATCATATTTTATTTGCTGCATAACTGCTCCTCGTAACCTTGATCCGAAAAACAGAAGAGCACTAAGGCTTAAATATGCATCCTTCCAATTAATCAATGATATATTATTTCGAAAGAATTTTGACGGTGTTTTTTTGCGTTGCTTAGAAAAAGAGGAATCCGAAAGGGTGTTGGCTGAATTTCATTCCGGCGATGCTGGAGGTCATTTTGGTGGAGATACCACTGCCCACAAAGTACTTAGGGCTGGCTACTATTGGCCTACCTTGTTTAAGGATGCTCACACTTTATTCCGCAAATTTATAATCTGTCAAAACGCTGCAAGACGGGTGAAAAAAGATGCTTTTCCTTTGCAGTCTATCATGATAGACACACATTTTCAACAGTGGGGCCTATATATTATATGACCGATTAATCCTCCTTCCTCACAACAACACAAATACATTCTCGTGAAAACAAATTATTTTACGATATGGTCTGAAGCTTGACCATTAAAGGTAGTAACACGAATCAGGTAGTTTCGTTTCTAAACTCTCATATTATCACTCGTTTCAGAATTCCTGAATGTTTGGTTTTCGACAATGCTTCTTATTTTTCTTCCTTGGATATGAATGTCTTTGCTTTAGAAAAAGAGATTAAACTAAAATACTCTGCCGGCTATTACCCTCAAGGGAATAGTTTGGTCGAATCAACGAATAAAAATATGATCAAGATAATAAAGAGAACAATGTCAGAAAACCACAAAAATTGGCACAATGCGTTGTACAAGGCACTTTGGGCTGATAGAGTCACTCCGAAAGCTTCCATTGGTAACTCCCCTTTCTTCCTCGTTTACGGAATAGAAGCCATCCTTCCTCCACATGTCTTGCTCTCTTCTCTGCAATTGTCACAGAAAGTTGAAGAATAAGAATGTCCTCCTCTAGAAAATCGGATAAACGCTTTATTAAAATTAGAAGAAATAAGGACACAAGAAAAACAAAAATTGGATCAACATGAACAAATTGTAAAGCACTGGTTCGATACAAGTTAATTCTCAGAAAGGAGTTTTAAATTAGGGGATTTGGTCTTCAAATGGGACAAAGCGCACAAGAATAAAGGAGAACATACCAAGTTTCAAAACCTGTGGCTGGGGCCTTTTGTCATTTCTGAAAAATTGGGTCCTAGTTCTTTTCGGTTGCACAACATAGAGGGAAAGCTAGACACTTTTCCAGTGAATGGCCAGTCTCTCAAGAAATACTTTACCTGAGAAAATCAGATTTTCCCCCTTGTAAATATTTTTAGCTAGCGTTTTCTTTTGTTTTTTTTTTGGTTTTGTGTTTCCTTGATGATTATTTTTGAATCACCATTCGTTATTGAAGGTAATTTTATTTTTCACTAATAACAATTGATAACATTTCAATGCACCTGCACATTAAGTTCTAAACTCATATCAGTCACTGTAAGTCTTTGTCCAGTCATTGTTCCCGGTTTTTGTGAAGTCTTAGGGAAATACGATTATCTTTAAAAACTTCTGACGCCGTCCCAGTTTTAATGAGATCAACTCATAGTGCTTCCCCATTCTTGAGATGATTTCTTGACTGAAATCTAAATGTCCAAATTATGATGAAAGTTATCAGTTCTCAAAGAACGAAAAAACAAATTCTAAAAATATCAATCCTATCATTGTCTGGATGTGAAATCTTCAGTATCACCCCGCTCTCTTGTTATCATGAAGTTTCTAAAAATTTTATAAATAATTTTAGAGAGGTTGAAGCACTGTAATGTGTGGGAATTGTGTGTAAACCCGCCATGATACTGAACAATTATAATGGTAGCGAGTAAGTGCACACATGATACCAATACAACTTCGTTGGGGCACTGAATAGGTCTGCTTGCAACGAAGCAATGTCGGGTTCGAAGGTCCTCAGGTATGTTTTTAAATCGATCATATGTCAAGATACTTTTATCATAAATTTACCACTTTTGGATGGGATCAAAGTAATGGAGAGGGTTAAATGACATCCCTGCCGAGGCTATAAACGCCTGCTGGCAGCAGTGGCCATGTCAACGGTATTGGAGTTACTTGTATAAATATCGTTACCCTTTTGATCGAAACGAGATGTCGGATTACAATTTTTGGACAGAACTATATCCAATAATATCACTGTGTTATTTTTCTGAGTTGATGTCAAAATGCTTGATCTAACTGTTAATTGTTTCTAATAACTATCTGAGTTATCTGTTCCCAAATATAAAGCTCTGATGATGTAGAGATAACTTCTTCACCCAATGCGTCACCATTGTTGGCAACCAAGTATTCATGTCGATTTTACCATTGTAAAACATCGTCTTAATGGGATACTTTTTTTTGTAGTTGCCTCCTTTGTTTGCAAATATTTTTATCATCTTTTGTTTTGAAAAGATTCGTTTGATTAGATGTGTGTATGAGTTCATTTATTTAATCTATCATTTCTCTTGTTCAATTTCATGAATGTAAGCATGAAATTAGAACAAGCTCTGGTTTGGTCGCATCATACAGTTTATAGACATTCCTTTTATTAAAATTGGGTGAACACCTAAGGGCATCTAATAATTTCAAGAACCTTAAAATCTTGTGAACCTATCGTATTATGGGTTACATCCTTACCATTAGCGCATGGATTGTCCGCCTTGGGGTATTTCCTTAGGCATTTTACTCTTTGGATGTTTTGGGTATCATGATGTTAACACATTTTTCGATCACACATCAAACACAAAAATGGTTTAATTTGAAATATGAATGCTATCCCTTGAAGTCATATCACAATCTCATCATTCTGGTACAGGGCTGACAGTCATGCCTTCAAACAATTACTCCTTCATCCTGCTAGCACAAGCTTGCATTCATTGCCTTAAGTGGTAAGTTTTCATTTTGAGTTTGGCAGTCATTTGACAAGGTGGTTTTCATTTTTTGCGTGTCCTCTGGTTTAGCATCCACTCAACAGTCCAAGTGGTCACTATGGTGGATTTCTCCCGAAGCCTTAGGTATCGGGTCTCCTCCGAATATGCAGAGCTTAACCTCTATTTCGTATGGTTTTGAACACAATCCACCCTTCGTTACTCCTGCTGGCTTTGTGTGACCAAATCAATGGTGCCTGTGGTGAGGATCAAGTCAAATTGCTCACATGCTCTCCTCTCACACGACGACGCTGTGGACGATCTCATGGCTTATGGTTGGGATGGGTTCATAAAACGATTTGAGGGTTTCAACCTCAAAGTTGCTCAAGCCTTTTCCCAAAATTTCGATGGCGCTAAGGCTAAGATTGAAGATTTACAGTTGGAAGTGATAGAGGGTTCAATTGCAGAGGCCACTAGATTGCCCCAAGAAGGGGTTCTCTGGTTTAAAAACCTCAAGTTCGAAGGCATCCCTTGGCACCTACTGATGGCTTCCAAGAAATCGCGTTACAGTGTAAAAGGTACACCAATTGTTTTATTTAAGCCACAATGGCATGGTTTACTGTTGATACTTAAGCAATTTGTCACCTGTGAGGGTAGATACATACTAGTTTTCCTGTATCATGTCCGTTTATTGATGGTATTTTTAGGTTTTGGTTTAAATATGCCATTCTATCTACTTAGGAGCCTGCAAAAAATGGCCAAATTCTACCAAAGGAAAAACCTAAATGCACAGTCTAGTTTATTCCATCACAGCCTGATTCGAATTTTGGTAATTTCGTAATTGTCTAAAGTTGGGGATAGTTGGCAAGATTTCGTGGGTAGAAATGGGTTCACCCTACCTGAAAACGTGACAGACTCACCTCTGCATTTTAATGAACCCTCCAGTCCTTGTCGATCAAACCCCTCTCTGGAAAAACCTATTTTTAGGTTTTGGTTTAAATATGCCATTCTATCTACTTAGGAGCCTGCAAAAAATGGCCAAATTCTACCGAAGGGAAAACCTAAATGCACAATTTAGTTTGTTCCATCACGACCTGATTCAAATTTTGGTATTTCGTAATTGTCTAAAGTTGGGGATAGTTGGCAAGATTTCGTGGGTAGAAATGGGTTCACCGTACCTGAAAACGTGACAGACTCACCTTTGCATTTTAATGAACCCTCCGGTCCTTGTCAATCAAACCCCTCTCTATAAAAACCTACATGTCGATCTGCAAGAAAGCCCCGTGTCTATAACTAAAACCTGTTAAGGTTTAAGCTATTATTAGGTTTCTTTTCAATTCACTAGATAACCATAACATAGATAGGATCACTGAGAAATACACAATCACAAGAGACACATCGTTTATCCTGGGAAACCCTCATGGGGGAGAAAACCCAACAAAAACTTCCTTAATATAGATAGCCAATACAATGCCAAGAGAATAAACCAAAAAATAAAGTCCTCTCCCAAGAATGCACCTCTCTCTCTCTTCCTACTTCTCTAACTGCAGCTCCAAACTTGCGCTCTGATGAACAAGTGAGTGAGTTAACAAATGAGGTGTTGGCCTTTCTTATTTATACAATCTGGCAGGTGTGAACTGAGGTGTCTTTTCATTGGCAGGGCCGACTTCTCATTCTGGGTGGTTATAACCACTTTAATATATTCTGGGGGCCGACTTTTCATTTAGTCTATTACAAGTAGGGTTTGACCAATCCGCAAAAGGTGATTTGTTTATTTACAATACCCGACATGATCAATCCACAAAATGGAATTGATCTAATGAATAATACATCAATAATAAATAAAATACTCTTTGCAGTTACAATATTTCAACACTCCCCCTTAACAAGAAGGGTATTCTACAACAACATCAGGGGTGAGAGAGAGAGCAACATCATCAACAACATCTTGGAACATTGACTGGCGTATCTATAAATCATCGAAAGTTTTTCTCATCATCATCGTTCACAGCATGGAGCTGGAGTAGCATCATCATCTTCTTTAGCATGAGGCTAAAGTAATATCATCATCTTCTTTAGCATGAGGCTAAAGTAACATCATCTTCAATGTTAAAGCTGAAATAACATCATCATCTTCAGCAAGAAGCTAAAGTGGCATCATCAAGATCTACATCAACATGGATTAGTATAACACTAATACATCATCATCAATAACAACAACAACACAACACAAAGGCTGGAGCATTATCAACATCAGCATTAGGCTGAGAGTCTTCAGCACGAGGCTGACACATCATCACAACACGAGGTTGGCACATTATCACAACACAAGGCTGGTATATCATCGGCATGAAGCTGTGATCACATCAATTAAGCTGGCACATCTACACAACACAAGGCTGGAATATCATGAGCACGAGGTTAGCACATCATCACAACACGAGACTGGCACATCATCACAACATGAGGCTGGAATATCATCGACACGAGGCTGGCATCACATCACGAGGCTGGCACATCATCACAGTACGAGGTTGATACATCATCACAACATGAGGCTGGAATATCATCAACATGAAGATGGCATCGCAACAATTAAGCTGGCACATCTACACAACACGAGGCTGGAATATCATCAGCACGAGGATGGAATCACAACAATTAGGATGACACATCATCACAACAATTAAGCTGAAACATCATCACAATAATTAAGCTGGTATATCATCACAACAATTAAGCTGACATCACAACACTACGCTGGCACATCATCACAATAATTAAGCTGACATCATAGCACTAGGTTGGTACATCATCATAGCACGAGGTTGGTATATCATCACAATATTAGGCTGGAACATCATCAACACGAGGCTGGCACATCATCAACACGAGGCTGGAATCACAACACTCGACTGGCTCATCGTCATCATGGTGATGGCATCACAACACTACTCCCCCTTTCGAGGGAGGTCCTTACGGACTACACCAAGCTTATCTCGAAAGTGCTCAAACTTTACACGAGATAGAGGTTTGGTCAATACATCAACAACTTGTTCATTCGTGCTAACATATTGGAGCTTTATGGATCCTCTCTGCAACATATCACAAATGAAGTGATACCAGATCTCTATGCGCTTCGACTCATCATGGAACACATGGTTCTCCATCATATTTATACAACTTGGTTATCACATAGAATCACGATGACTTCTATCTCTAGGTCGAATAGACCTGTTAACAACATCCAAAGTTATATGGCTTCACAATTGGCGGAACATGCAACAATGTATTCCGCTTCTGCCATGCTCAGAGCAATGCTGAATTGATCCCTACTCTGCCATGAAGTCATGTCTGGCTCCAGACTGAAACAACATCCTGAAGTTCTCTTTCTATCAGAAACACTTCCAGCTCAATCTGAATCGGTGTAACCACTCAGTATGAAGTCATGATCTCTATTACAATAGAGATTAAAATCCAACGTATCGTTAAGGTATCTTATTATATGTTTTGCAACAACAATGTGAACACGTCTGGGTTCTACCAGATATTGACTCAAGGAAAACAATATATCTAGCTTGGTATTCGTCAGACACATCACTGAACCAATAATATGTCTGTACAAAGTAGCATCAACCAATTCTGACGAGGTATCTACCAGGAGCTTCAACTTCGTTTCCATGGGTGTGTTCATGGATTTACATTTCAACATGTCAAACCTCTTCATTTTAACTGCATACTTCCCTTGGTTAAGGAAGATCTTCTCTGTGCTCTGCCAAACTTCAAGAACTAAGAGATAATGCATTTAGGTCTTCCATCAAACTCTGTAGCGAGCTTCTTCTGCAATCTGTGATGATCTTTTCTTCATTTTGTCAAGAATACATCATCTACATATAGTAGTAACATCATGTGGCTCATCATTCATAACCTTGAGATAAAGGTTAGAATCAACTTTACTCTTGGTAAAGTCGAAGTTCGTCAGGAAACTATCAATTCTTCCATACCAAGCTCTAGGAGCTTGCTTCAACACGTACACAGCTTCCTTCAACTGGCAGACATGAGTCTTTCTATCTTCAATCTTCAAATCAAAGTTTCTCATTGCATTGTACCAATCTGGTACACTTTCTTAGCTGCAACTCAATATGCACAATCATGTGCTAGCTCTATATGCTCTCTGCAAAGCACTATCTGTCTCACTGATTGAGAGTATGTCCTCTCCTCTTTCTGCAACTGCTCCTTCTGGAACTGGGACTTTGCACCTGCACCTTCTCTAAAGCTAAGAATGATTTCTCCATTCTCACCGTGACTGCTGAAATATGGAAGTAACTCCTCTACTCCATCATGGCAACAAATTCATCTGAAACTGAGAGTGGCTCAATAACTGATATTGAAGATAGCTATTCTTCTTTCATGGAGGTAACACTATCTTTCATCATAGTCATGTATTCATGACCTGACTAATGTATTGCACCAACTGCCACATAATTTTAAATATGGCGATTGCTCCCCCTGCATATCATACTATATATGAATCATGGTTGTTCTAGTTGTCTTCATAAATACTGGAATTTATTTCTTCAATAATTGTCTCGTGATAGTCTTCTCCCTTTTGCTGGGAGAATCATCTAGACACACATCAGTCTTTGTACATCTGCAATATGCTTGATCTTTATAGATGAATCATGGAAGTCAATACTGACTTCTCTTCTAGTCTCATGGAAGAATCCATATCCTAGTCTTTATGATTGGCTTTCTTCTTTGTTACTGAAACAAGGGAATCTTCCTAGGAGATTTCATATGTCCCAGAAGTTTCTGAAGCTACGATCTAGTCTTCTGACGACATTTGTCTCCCACTCATGGAAGTTGTCTCTTCATCTGATCCTTTCTGAGATCAGACTTATCCTTGATTTCTTCTAAGTCTACAAGGACTTCATCATCTCTTACAGGGTATGCTTGGTGTTGAATACCAAGTCTAAATATGAAAGATTGAGTCAGGCTTCAAACACGTTCTTCTTCCTGTCAAGGTGGCTTCATTAACCTTTGAACAATTCTGCTATGAGTTATTGTTCTAATGTTCGACATCTTTGGAGCCTTCTGCTCCTTACAATCAATCTTCATATGTGATACTCTTAATCTCAAAAGGTAGCTTCTTCTTCATCTTCTTTGGTACATGAATGTTTATGGTCATGTACATAGTCTGCTTCATATCTCATCTAATATGTTGCCTTCTGCAACCTTCACTATAGCTTCCTCAGGGTTATCACCCGTGACCCGAAACGACGTCAACAAAACAACAAGAAAGAATAATACTATTTTGATAATAGTAGATAAAACAATTGCACAAATAATCATCACAGTGGATCCTTTAGAGCTATCACTTGTGACCTCTCTGAAGCAAAGATCAAAAGTAAGAGATACAATATGAAATGAGGTCAACACTTTTATAGTGTTGTGATCAAACATTCCTCCATGGAAACTGTTAAGTACCTAACCAGATCTACAAATATAATTCAATAATACCAAGAATAAACCATAAACCATTCACTATAACACGAACACAAGAAATAGAGAAAACCCTTGAGGTAGGGTAACACCATATATTAATCCTTATGGAAGGATAAAACTCCTCAAGCAATCCTTGCTTGTACAATCACAATATTCTTCACTATGTTTCATTACATTGCCTATACTTTTTAATATAGCTCTCCCTATCTCCTAGGAACCTTCTAGAGAGCCTTCTCACATTTATTACATCCAACTACCATAGTGGGCCTTTATTAATATAGTGGACCTAATCCACCTTACATTGAATGACCACATTCCCATATATTAATTGACTTCCACTAATAACACATAACTACATTCCCATTGGGTACCTCCCTAGGTACCCCATATTACCTCCCTAGGTATACTATAGAAACCTGGAACTAACACAAGAGGTTTCTCCTAGAGGAGATGTTAGTTGTATCAGGAAAATGATTACACTAAGCATTTATCTCAATATGCTCACATGCTACCAAGTATAATACTTTTCAAGGACTGCTGTCTCAACTATAGTGTTTACTGATAAAGGGGTAGTCATCAACTTGTCAAGTGCAACTTTGAATCTTATCAACTTAATTAATCAAACCGGGAACTTGGAGCCTTGTCCTCAAGAATGAGGGTGCTGCTTTTCTTCCAAGTCTCCTTCACTCAAGATGAAGAGTGCTTTCTTTAACATGTCTTCTTGTACTAAGACAATATGCTATCTTGATAGAAGGTTGGGTTAGAGGGTAAACTCTATGATCTCAACTTTAATCCATCTAATACCTTGAATTCAATTTTGACCAAAGGTTAGTATGATGGTCATAGCTTCAACATGCAATCTAGATCAAAATAATGTCATAACAAATAGATGCATATCAAAATAATCAAACCTGGGTTGCATTATTCCTCTGAATTTTTTGGATCTTGAGATCCTTCTAGATCTATGGTAAGAGATCCCTTCTCTTGCAAATACCCATTAAAGCATAACAATCTAAACATATGTGAGTACATATCTCAAATAACATTTGTAGGTAGTGGCACCATCTGGTAGCAATGATAATAATTACCAACTCTTAAAAACTGCAAGGGTGACTGCAACTGATACTACGACTGATACTTCAACTAATATTGCAACTGCAATTGCAACTTAGGGTTTTATGAGGAAACCCTAATTTTTCAAACTTCAAATTTTGAAATTCTGATCTAGGGGATAGATGCATTGAGTTGAGGCAAGTAAGCTGGTGTAGTCAGATTTCAGAAAATGCAACTTTTACCCCTTCAAACTTGATCAACGAATTTCTAGACTGGTGCTTCTGGTTTTCTGGTACTTCTGGTACTCTGGTTTTCTGGTACTTCTAGTACTTTGTGAAAACTAGGGTTTCACTTTTTGGGAGATTTGAAGTTGCGCTGAAGGTACCAAAGAATTCCTTGGGTTAGGGTGCACTTTTCTAGATGGTTTTGAGGCTGCAAATATTCTTCAATAAAAAGCCCTATTTTTCATGTACGACAATAATGACGTTTTTCTTTTTCTTGTGAAAGATTCTCTCTTCAGCTTAGCTCTGATACCATGTTAGAGTTTAAGCTATTATTAGGTTTCTTTTCAATTCACTAGATAACCATAACATAGATAAGATCACTGAGAAATACACAATCACAAGAGACACATCATTTATCTGAGAAACCCTCATGGGGGAGAAAACCCAACAAAAACTTCCTTAATATAGGTAGCCAATACAATGCCAAGAGAATAAACCAAACAATACAAAAAGTCCTCTCCCAAGAATGCACCTCTCTCTCTCTTCCTTCTTCTCTAACTGCAGCTCCAAACTTGTGCTCTGATGAACAAGTGAGTGAGTGAACAAATGAGGCTCTCTTATTTATACAATCTGGCAGGTGTGAACTGAGGTGTCTTTTCATTGGGAGGGCCGACTTCTCATTCTGGGTGGTTATAACCACTTTAATATATTCCGGGGGTCGACTTCTCATTTAGCCTATTACAATTAGGGTTTGACCAATCCATAAAAGGGGTTTTGGTCATTTACAATACCCGACATGATCAATCCACAAAAGGGGATTGATCTAATGAATAGTAAATGAACAATAAATAGAATACTCTTTGCAGTTACAATATTTCAACAAAACCCCTGTTGTTTCCATAAGTTTACCAAAGGCAAAAAACCGAGACACGATTTTATCCCCAAGAAATCTTTAGAAGATGTTTTGTATGATCTGAAGGATAAAGTCATTGTTGTTCCTGATCCTGAGCCAATTCAGGTTGATTTAAATGAGCTTGAAATCAAGAAACAGGGTAGGCGAAAAATACAGAGAAGTCCAGACATCGATTTTAAAAATAAAAGACCCGGTCGACTCATATCCAGAACACTAATAAATAGACATCACGATCATAAAAAACCTGTCCCTATTATTGAGATCAATGAACGGATTTATGAGGATGAGATCGATGAACGAATTCCTGAGGATGATATCGATGCTGATACACCACAGTTTGATTTCGTATCGAATCCTCCTCCTTTCTTAAATAAACAGGAAGGTTTTTCAGGCATTCAACTGTTAGAGTTTAAGCTATTATTAGGTTTCTTTTCAATTTACTAGATAACCATAGCATAGATAGGATCATTGAGGAAAACACAATCTCAAGGTACACAACATTTATTCTGGGAAACCCTCATGTGGGAGAAAACCCAACAAAAACTTCCTTAATATAGATATCCAATACAGTTCCAAGAGAAAGTCCTCTCCCAATGCCTCTGTCTCTCTCTCCAACTGCAAATCCAAACTTGTGGTCTAGATGATCGAATGAGTGAGCGAACAAATGAGGCGCTGGCCTCCTTTATTTATACAAACTGGCAAGTGCTGAAAGGAGGTGTCTCTTCACTGGCAGGGCTGACTTCTCTTTCTGGGTGGTTAGAACTACTTTAATTAGCCCGGGGGCCGACTTCTTAATTTGCATATTAATTTTAGGGTTTTGACTAATCCGCAAAAGGGGATTTGGTCATTTACAATGCCCGACATGATCAATCCACAAAAGGGGATTGATATAATGAATAATACATCAATAATAAATAGAATACTCTTTGCAGTTACAATATTTCAACACTCCCCCTTAACAAGAAGGGTATTCTACAACAACATCAGGCGAGAGAGAGAGAGGGCAGCAACATCAACAACATCTTGAACACTGACTGGCATATCTATAAATCATCGAAAGTTTTTCTCATCATCATCGTTCACAACATGGAGTTGGAGTAGCATCATCATCCTCATCAACATGTGGCTAAGGTAACATCATCATCATCTTTAGCGTGAGGCTAAAGTAACATCATCATCTTCAACATGAAATATGAATTAACATCATCATCATCATCATCAACAACAAGAAGCTGAAGTGGCATCATCATCATCATCTTCAGCAAGAAGCTGAAGTGGCATCATCATCATCATATTCAGCAAGAAGCTGAAGTGGCATCATCATCATCATCATCATCTTCAACAAGAAGCTGAAGTGTCATCATCATCATCATCTGTATCAACATGGATTAGTATAACACTAATACATCATCGTCATCAATAACAACACAAGGCTGATACAACATCAACAACAACAATATCACATCACAAATGCTGGAGCATCATCAACAACATCAACATCACAACACGGAGGCTAGAGCATCATCAACATCAACACTGGGCTGAGAATCTTCAACACGAAGCTGGCATCATAGCACGAAGCTGGCTACACAATATCATCATCACGAAGCTGGCATCACAGTATGAGACTGGAAACACAACATCATCAACACGAAGCTAACATCACAACATGAGGCTGGCAACACATCATCACAACACGAGGCTGGCACATCATTACATCACGAGGCTGGAAAATCATCATCAACATGAAGCCGGAATCACAACATGAGGTTGTTAACACATCATCGCAACAGGAGGCTGACAACGCATCATCACAACACGAGGTTGGCACATCATCACAACACGAGGCTGGAAATATTCAACACTAGGCTGGCATCATAGCATGAAGCTGGCATCACAACACTACTCCCCCTTTCGAGGGAGGTCCTTTCGGAATACACCAAGCTTATCTTGAAAGTGCTCAAACTTTACATGAGATAGAGGCTTGTTCAATACATCAACAATCTGTTCATCCGTGCTAATATATTGGAGCTTTATGGCTCCTCTATGCAACATATCACGAATGAAGTGATATCGGATCTCTATGTGTTTCAAATCATCATGGAGCACATGGTTCTTCATCATCTTTATACAACTTGGTTATCACATAGAATCACGGTGGCTTCCATCTCCAGATCAAATAGATCTGTCAACAACATCTGAAGCCATATGGCTTCACAACTGGCGAAACATGCAACAATTTATTTCGCTTCTGCCGTGCTGAGAGAAATACTTGATTGCTTCATACTCTTCCATGAAGTCACGGGTGACCTCAGACTGAAACAACATCCTAAAGTGCTCTTTTTATCAGAAACACTTCCAGCTCAATCTGAATTGGTGTAACCACTCAGTATGAAGTCATGATCTCTAGTATAATAGAGACCAAAATCCAATGTACCCTTAAGGTATCTCATCATATGTTTTGCAGCAACAATGTGAACACATCTGGGTTCTACCAGATACTAACTCAAGGAAAAACATATATCTAGCCTAGTATTCGTCAGACACATCACTGGACCAATAGTCTGTCTGTGCAGAGTAGCATCAACCAATTCTGACGAGGAATATACTAGGAGCTTCAACTTCGTTTCCATGGGCGTGTTCATGGATTTACATTTCAACATGTCAAACCTCTTCATTTTAACTGCATACTTCCTTTGGTTAAGGAAGATCTTCTCTATGCTCTGCCAAACTTCAAGACCTAAGAGATAATGCATTTAGGTCTTCCATCAAACTCTGTAGCGAGCTTCTTCTACAATTTGTGATGAGCTTTTCTTCATCTTGTCAAGAATACATCATCTACATATAGTAGTAACATCACTGGCTCATCATTCATAACCTTGAGATAAAGGTTAGAATCGACTTTACTCTTGGTAAAGCCCAAGCTCTTCAGGAAACTGTCAATTCTGCTATATCAAGCTTTAGAAGCTTTCTTGAACTTGTATAGATCCTTCTTCGACCTGCAGACATAAGTCTTTCCATATTCAATCTTCAAACCAAATTTTCACATTACATTGTACCAATCTAGTACACTTGCTCTACTCCAACTCAATCTGCACAATCATGTGCTAGTTCTATGTGCTTTATGCAAAGCACTATCTATCTCACTATCTGGGATTATGTCCTCTACTCTCTCTGCTACTGTTTCTTCTGGAACTGGGACTCTGCACTTGCAGCTGCTCTGAAGCTGAGAATGACTACTTCATTCTCACTGTGGCTGCTGAAATCTGTGAGTAGCTCCTCTTATTCTATCACGACAATAACTTCATCTAAAACTAAGAGTGGCTCAATAACTGATACTGAAGGTAGCTCTTCTTCTTTCATGGAGGTAACTCTATCTTTCATGACCCAACTAATGTAATGCACCAACTGCCACTTAATTTTAAATATGGGGATTTCTCCCCCTGCATCTCATACTATATATGAATCATGGTTGTTCTGGTTGTCTTCATAAATATTGGAACTATTTCTTCAATTACTGGAGTAAGTGTCTCGTCATAGTCTTCTCCCTCTTGCTGGGAGAATCCTCTAGACACACATCAGGCTTTATACATCCACAACATGCTTGATTTGTATAGATCAATCTTGGAAGTCAATACTGACTTCTCTTCTAGTCTCACGGAGGAATCCATATCCTAGTCTTTCTGACTGGATTCCTTCTTTGTTACTAAAACAAGGGAATCTTCCCAAGAGATTTCATATCTCCTAGAAGTTTCTGAAGCTACGATCTAGTATTCTCGCGACATCTGTCTCCCAGTCCTGGAAGTTGTCTCTTCATCTGATCCTTTATGAGATCAAGCTTACTCTTGATTTCTTCTGAGTCTACAAGGACTTCATCATCTCTTACAGGGTATACTTGGTGTTGAATACCAAGTCTAAATATGGAAAACATAGTCAGGCTTCAAACAAGATTTGCTTCCTGTTCTAATGTTCGATCATCTTTGGAGCCTTTTGCTCCTTTCAATCAATATTCATATGAGATACTATGAATCTCAAAAGATAGCTTCTTCTTCATGAGTGTATATGGTCATGTACATAGTCTGCTTCATATCTCATATAATATGTTGCCTTCTGCAACCTTCACTTATAGCTTCCTCAAGGTTATCACCTGTGACCTGGAACAAGGTCAACAAAACATCAAGCAATAATAATACTCTTTTGATAATAGTAGATAAAACAAAACACAAATAATCATCACAGTAGCTCCTTTAGAGCTATCACTTGTGACCTGTCTGAAGCAAAGATCAAAGGTAAGAAATACAATATGAAATGATCACAACACTCTTCTAGTGTTGTTATCAAACATTTCTTCATGGTAACCTGGAATCAACACAAGAAGTTTCTCCTAGAAGAGATGTTAGTTTTATATGTTACATTAAGCTTTTATCGCAATATGCCCACATGCTACCAAGTAAAATACTCTTCAAGGACTGCTAGCTCAACTATATTGTTTACTTGTAATGGAGTAGTTATGAACTTGTACAAATTTGAATCTTATCAACTTAAATAATCAAACCTTGAACCTGGAGTCTTGTCCTCAAGAATGAGTGCATTGCTTTTCTTCCAAGTCACCTTTACTCAAGATGACAAGTGCTTTCTTCAACCTGTCTTTTGTACTAGGACAATGTGCTATCTTGACAGAAAGTTGGCTTAGAGAATAAATTCTATGATCTCAACTTTAATCCATCTAATACCTTGACTTTAATTTTGACCAAAGGTTAGTATGATGGTCATAGATTCAACATGCAACCTAGATCAAAATAATGTCATAATAAATAGATGCATATTAGAATTATCAAACCTAGGTTGCATTATTCCTCTAAATGTGTTGGGTCTTGAGATCCTTCTAGATCTATGTCAAGAGATCCCTTCTCCTGCAAATACCCTTTAATTCTTAACAATTTAAACATATGCGAGTACATACCTTCGATAGCATTTTCAGGTAGTGGCACCATCTGGTAGCAGCGGTAATAATTACCAACTCTTAAGAACTTCAAGGGTGACTGCAACTAGTACTATAGCTGATACTTCAACTGCAATTGATACTGCAACTGATTCCGAAACTACAACTGCAATTGCAACTTAGGGTTTTATGAGGAAACCCTAATTTTTCAAACTTTAAATTTTGAAATTCTGATCCAGGGGCTAGATGCCCTAAGTTGAGGCGAGTGTGCTGGTACAATTAGATTTCTGAAAATCCAAATTTTGCGCCCTCAAACTTGACCAGCGGATTTCTGGACGGGTGCTTCTGGTTTTCTGGTACTTCTGGTACCGGTGAAAAATAGGGTTTCACTTTCTGGGAGTTCTATCCACTGAAAAGGTGCGCTGAAGGTGCCAAAGAGTTCCTTGGGCTAGGGCACACTTTTCTAGATGGCTTTTGGGCTGAAATTCCTCTTCAATAAAAGCCCTAATTTTCTTGTATGGAAACAATGACGTTTTTCCTTTTCTTGTGAAAGATGCTCTCTTCAGCTTATCTCTGAAACCATGTTAGAGTTTAAGCTATTATTAGGTTTCTTTTCAATTTACTAGATAACCCTAGCATAGATAGGATCACTGAGAAAAACACAATCACAAGATACACAACATTTATCCTGGGAAACCCTCATGGGGGAGAAAACCTAGCAAAAACTTCCTTAATATAGATAGCCAATACAATGCCAAGAGAATAAATCAAACACTACAGAAAGTCCTCTCCCAAGTAATGTGCCTCTCTCTCTTCCTTCTTCTCCAACTACAAATCCAAACTTGCGCTCTGGATGATCGAATGAGTGAGTGAACAAATGAGGTGCTGGCCTCCTTTATTTATACAAACTGGCAAGTGATGAAAGGAGGTGTCTCTTCAATGGCAGGGCCGACTTCTGTTTCTGGGTGGTTATAACCACTTTAATTAGCCTGGGGGACGACTTCTTAATTTGCATATTACTTTTAGGGTTTTGACCAATCCACAAAAGGGGATTTGATCATTTACAATGCCCGACATGATCAATTCACAAAAGGGGATTGATCTAATGAATAATACATCAATAATAAATAGAATACTCTTTGTAGTTACAATATTTCAACATCAACATGATCTAAAACGGATCACGGAACAAGATAAATTACCCACTATAGAGCAGACTCGGCCTTTGACAAACATGGAACCGATGCATTGCGAGAATTGTTTCGACTGGATCGAAAGGTATTATCGGGATGTTCCTTACCTACAGGCACAGTTGAACCAAGTGGTCACTCAGAACTCAGTGCTTGAGAGGGAGAATGATGAGCTCAGATCTTGCGTTCGATCGAACACACATAGAGCCAACAAGTGCATTAAGCGATCTGGGAATGTGGTTATTAAAAATTCAACAAATTTCAATACTATTATAAACTCTGACCTGTCTGATGTCTCTTTTTCAAATTTCTGAATTGGTAAATAGTTCGTTTGTAGTTCACGATTTGATTCTATTCGGATAATAAGTACATTCATTTTGATTTTTTATTTTTATTTTAGACTAGCTACATAATCGAAAGATTCTGTAGCCAGTCTTTTGAATTATTTGTTTTGATTATTATCTAATTTTGATTTTGTTTTTATTGTTTCAGGTGAACAACAGATGGATGTGCTATGATTAAGGAAATGAGTCACGATTTGGGCGTTTAGTGGACTAGTAATTTTATGTTTTGAAAAACAATGTTTATTAATGTAAATATTTTTGATTAAAAGATTTCAACATAATTATCTTTTTGTTATTTTATTTTAGTAAAAACTTATTTTTAAAAAGATCTGCCTCTATCTTGCATGATAGGAGGAACACATCCGAAACTTGTTTAAATATCAATGGTTTCCGAGTGATAGGGGAAATTATTCTTGGACGATATGATGGACATATATTTTTGAAACTATATGGGAAAGCAGTTTACTCTTTAGCTTTCATCCTGTGTAGACTGTGCAGTGTTTTTCATTGTCTTCTCATGTAATTTCTAGGTGTGAAATGTTATATGTATCGAACTAGCTTTAGTATGTTATGCACATAATATTTTATATCATGCTTTTCTTTATGTCGTTCATTATCTTTTTGGTTCAGTTTATATCTGTGTTTGATCATCTATTTAAGTATTTTGAGTTTACATCTGATACTAGATAGCTGGTAACACCATTATTGCGAAATTAAATTTCTTCCATTCTCAGTTATTGGACATTTCAAGGTCACTTTATATATAATTATTTGTCTCTGTGTCATTATAAACTCGTTCCAGAACATGAAAGACTTCCGTGAGTTTCTTCAGGAAGTATTATTCTTGCCTTCGTTATAGGTTTACACTTGACATAGGTTAAGAGGAGATCATACAAATGTAGAGGGATGCATTTAGTTTAGTACTGCTGATCAACAAGAGGTTAGTCAATTTATTATTTTAATTTGTTGATTTGTGGATGAAGAGTGATTGCATCATTTAAACATTAATTTTCTTTGTCTATTTTCGTTATATCATTTACAATCTTGTTCATTCCTTGTTTATTAGTTTGTTAATAAGAGTACTAGAATAATGTTGTTTATTGTTAATCTTGTTTAGATCCATTATCTTAAAACAATTATTTTCACAAGGCTTTGCTTAAACCTTATAAATTGTAGGTAACCTTTGTACATGAACATTGTTAGTTAAACACTTGTAATTAAAGAGTTGATTGATCGAGTTGTATCTTTAGTTAATCCACATCTTTTAGTTGTTTTAGGATCATAGTTTTCTAATGGAGCCATAAAACCCGTTAGGGTAGATTATACCAAACGACTTGGGTTAAATAGACAACCCCGGTCCAGATCTTCCCTTCCCGTTGACGGTGTGTCATAAACGCCCGTCAACAAAGGGATATGATATTTGAAGAGGACAAGGCTTTCAGGAAGTCCCGTGGATAGATGCCAGTTGATGAGAAGAGTTAGGAGCAGAGTGCTCCTAAGGAGGAGGCTAGACAACCATTGCAGACCACAGGTCCCCAAACCTTTATGTAGGTTGGGAAGCAACAACAACAGAGTGAGCATGGGTAGCAGCGTGAGGAGGAAGATGTTCAATTTACTCTAGTCGAGTCCTCCAGTACGAGGTCAAAGTGGGTTGAGCGCACATTGAGAGAGGCTCATGAGAAGGTGGATGCTCTGAGGACTTCATTTAGGGAGAGCATGACACCATAGAGGTTTTCCAGTTACATGGCTCTCATGAGTGAGTTGATAGAGGGCGATCCTTCCAGTTTTTCGGAGGCATATGAGCACCAGGTGTGGAGAGATGCCATGATGGAGGAGTATTCTTCCATCACGAAGAATGATGTGTGGGAGGTTGTGCCATGTCCAGAGGGGAAATCGATGGTTGGCTCTAGATGGATATACAATATCAAGCACGTTGTTGATGGCATTTTGGAAAAGTTCAAATCCTATTTTGTGGCTAAGGGATTCTCACAGAAGGAGGGA
This sequence comes from Picea mariana, assembly GCA_032191745.1. Lineage (NCBI taxonomy): Eukaryota > Viridiplantae > Streptophyta > Pinopsida > Pinales > Pinaceae > Picea > Picea mariana. Next base: position 91,341 of record JASDQU010108781.1, on the reverse strand, counting down.
ATTGACTTCAATGAGACATTTACACCCGTGGCGAGATATTCTTCTATTAGGGTTACAATATCCATTGCAGATGAGTTGGGGTGGAAGATCCACTAGATGTATGTCAAGACAATGTTTTTTAATGGAGTGATAGAGGAGGAGATTTATATTGAGCAACTAGAGGGTTTTGAGGTGCACGACAAGGCATTTCATTTTTATATGTTAAAGAGAGTGCTATATGGGTTCAAACAAGAACCACATGTGATCTGAAAAATCCTTAGATGATGATAATTTTAAATACACATAAACATCTACTTGATCTTAGAAATAAAATGATCGCTTGACGGTTTTGCAAATTACATGTGAAATACTTATCTAACCAAATCCACTTTAATGATAAATGACTTGCAGATAATTGAACTTGAAATTAACAACAATATATAATCACATACACAAGTTGGAGAAAATGGAGTTCACCCAATTTGAGCTACCTCTCCGGGTCCACTTCCAATAGAGACTTCTTATATTAATGCTCAAATGCTTGTGTTTTACAACGACCTTTTTAAATGTTGCTCAAATGCAGAAACATAGTGCATTGTTGTATTCCTGGCGAAAAATCAATGTTAAGGTCCTAACCTACACATAGGTAGATCAATGTATTCGGATGTAATAAAGGTCAATATTAATAAGGCCTTTCAATAAAATAGAATAAGGCGGATGTAAGAAGACCTAATAGAAGCTTTCGCTTCTAGAAGGATCTTCCTCTAGATGCTTC
>JASDQU010108781.1:60274-78106 GCA_032191745.1 Picea mariana | reverse complement strand
TCTGGAGCAGATGGCAGTGTGCTGGGCTTGTTTGGCACACATGGCAGGTTGCAGGAGCCCCAGAGGGGCCAACGTTTTGCTTGCTGGATGATGATTATGCCCTGAAGGGGCCAACGTCTCCCTCATAGGGGCCTGACGTCTCCATTTTTAGCTCATTTTTGGCATTTTTAGCATTAAATGTGACAAATAATCAAGGTATTGTTAAGTCAGCCTTGTCGGCTGTTTTTAATGACCTATTTTGTAATTAAAGGTCATGAGGATGATATAAATTGAGGACGTTTTAGCTTCATTTGGAGATAACATAACTTGCTCTCTTGTGAGAGACTTGCTTTTAGCTCTTGTCTTGGTTACTTTTGTCTTTTGGAGTTGAGGCGCTACACTTGGAGGATTATCTTTGGCATATGCATGGTGCTTTTTATCATTGGAAGGTGTTACAACTAGGGTTTGATAAGCTTTTCATGAATTTGTAAGTGTTTTTCTCATCAAAACTTCTTGATTGAATGGTTGTTGATTAAATATCTTACATGTATAGTCACATTGTTATTATTACGCTTAATCATTGAAACCCTAGGGAGCCAACACACAAGTAGGTCGTGGCTTCATGTCCCCACGATAAAAGCTTATTTAGCCATTGATTAAAGAAGGTTTAGCCTAGCCATAGCTACACTATCCATTCTTTTTTCTGAGTTAGATTTGAATTATAAGTTGAAGGAGGAAGATGTCCTAGGCCTAATTTAGTTTACACCTAGGGTTTTGACCTTAGGGTTTGAAAAGCTTTGTCCCCAACACTTTTCAGCCCTAGACTTATAGTTTGAAGCTAGCCGTTTTGCCAAAGAGTCCTAAGGAAAGAGGGAGGAGCATGAGGCCTAGCTTTAGCTACACCGGAATGAGCCTCCTCCCCTTAGGGTTTTGATTTGGTGGCCCTGCCATTGCAGCACCATTAAACTTAACCCTCTTGTCCTTAGGTTTAAGTCTCTCCAAGCCATTAGCCTTTCTCCATTTGACTCCATTAACCCAAGGCACTAGTCTAAGAACAAAATGTTGAGGTTTTTGTGCTAAAACAACTCTTTCAAACTCTCTAAATTTGAAACCGTAACTAACCCTAGCGTCTAGACTAACCCTAATTGATGATGACGTCTTGCCTTATTTAAACTTGTGTTTGGACTAAAAGTTGCGGCTGACTCATCCCTTTGTAGCCATAGAGGTATCGAACAATTTCATTGGTCAATTTAGCCAAACGTCCACCTCTTTGACTAGCTAACCTAACCCTAAACAACAACAATATAGGTGACATCATACTTGTTAAAACCCTTGTTTGGCCTAAAAACGTTTTGACATTGTCACCCTTTTTGATAGGCTTTGAGTTGCTGATTATTTTCATAAGCTTGTTTGACAAAACGTTCCTCTCATTGTCTACAAAAATTGACCTGATACTAGGGCTGACGTCACCCTAAATCTGCAATAGTGACGCATCAACAATATTTATGTATGAGCAGATTTATGATATTTATGGCATTGTGACATAATAAGGATTTGACTTTATACTTTGAATGCTAATATCTCTTGTGTATTTATTGAAGAAGTGACATAAAATATATGTTTTAATTGCAATCATTGACTTCGTCAATAATTACTTTCATTATTGCTCATATGCATTGAAGATAGTCATTAATACTTTGAAGTACTAACCACTGTAGCACATTCTTTTAGTTTTATTTGCCTTGTCTCGCAAACAGGTGCCATTTCAATGGAAGATCTTCTCCTTGACTATCATTTTGGCAGTAATCTGTGAAGGGAAAGCTTACCTTAACTTTTGAAGCCTTAAACCCTTGATCCTTCTCCTTCAGAACCCCAGATTACTAGGGACGTCTCCCTTGGGATTAGCCACCCTAAATAGAAAGAGATCCCCATCGAGGTGACAGTGGGTGGGGAAGCTCCTGTTACACCAGTTTGAGCCTTGACTTCAAGCTACCTAAACCTTTCCTACAAATTGTGCGATAACACCCCCCAAACCCTCAAGTTAATCGGTTACATCAAGCAACGAAAGGTCATCATTCTGGTTGATAGTGGCAGCACCCACAATTTTATTCATCGCCGCATTGCCCAAGAAACCCATTGCTACATCCATGCTATCAACATTTCCAAATCATGATTGCCAATGGTGGTTATATGAAATGTGGCGGGCGCTGTGAAAATGTGTGTCTCCAAATAGGTGACTACCACCTCAAATCCCATATGTTTGCTATTGACATGGGCGGTTGCGACATTGTGTTGGGTGCAGACTGGCTAAGGACTTTGGGTCCCATTCTCATGGAGGCCACCAATATAAATTTCAAGGCATCACTGCTGGTTCACCTGAGATCATTAGTTCTCATCGCATGGAAAAACTGCTCAAAAAAGGTCATTCGGGTGTCATTGCCCAACTCCATGCCATACAAGCCACAAAGACACCACCAGTGCCCCAAGACCTCCAAGCTCTCCTTTCTAAACATCAAACCATATTTTCCACTCCCCAAGGACTCCCCCCTTCCTGCAGTGTCCATGATCATTCCATTCCCCTTGTCCCAGGAAGCCTTCCCCCCAATATACGTCCATATCGCCACCCCTTTGCACAAAAAAATGAAATTGAAAAAATGGTCCAGGAACTCCTTACTGTCGAAGTCATCCATCCTAGTACGAGCCCTTACTCCTCTCCGATCGTCATGGTACTGAAGAAAGAAGGTTCTTGGAGAATGTGTCCCGAATTCCGTGCTCTCAACAAACTAACCATCAAAGACAAATTTCCCATTCTTGTCATTGATGACCTTCTGGATGAATTGAGTGGCGCCCAATTCTTTACCAAACTTGATCTTTTCTCGGGCTATCACCAGATACGCATGAAAGAAGCCAACATTCCCAAGACGACCTTTCGCACTCATGAGGGCCACTATGAGTTTTTGGTCATGCCCTTTGGCTTGTGTAACGCCCCCTCCACCTTCCAGAGCCTCATGAACCATGTCTTCCGCCCTTTTCTCCGTCATTTTGTCTTAGTTTTCTTTGATGATATCCTAATATATAGCAAAACCTGGACAGACCATCTTAGTCATGTGGATCAAGTTCTCCGCCTACTCTCTCAGCACCAACTTTTCCTGAAACAGTCCAAATGTTCTTTTGGTGCCTCCGAAGTAGAATACTTGGGTCATCTGGTGGGAAAGGATGGTGTCAGGGTGGACCCGAGAAAGATTGAAGCTATGCAAGATTGGCCGGACCCAAAGACTCTCAAAAGCTTGCGTGGATTTTTGGGCCTCACAGCGTATTATCGCAAATTCGTTAAGAACTATGGAAAGATTGCCGCACCTCTCACGACTCTCCTAAAAAAGAACTCTTTCACTTGGACTCTAGCAGCTGCTCAAGCTTTTCAAACCTTGAAGACGACCATGTGCACCACTTCGGTTCTGGCCCTTCCTAACTTCACAAAGACTTTTGTGTTGGAATGTGACGCCTCAGGGAAAGGAATTGGTGCTGTCCTTATGCAAGAGGGTCGACCTTTGGCCTTCACTAGCAAGCAACTGTCTGAAAAGAATCTGGGCAAACCCATTTATGAAAAAGAAATGTTGGCAATTCTGCATGCAGTTGAGTTGTGGCGTCCGTATCTCTTGGGGCAACGCTTCCAAATTAAGACAGACCATCAAAGCCTCAAGTACTTTCTGGAACAACGCATTTCCTCCCAGGAACAACAAAAATGGGTGACTAAGCTCTTTGGATATGATTATGAGATCATTTACAAGAAGGGCAAAGACAATGTTGTGGCGGATGCACTGTCCCGAAAATATGAAGACGAAGGATCTCTTTTTTCTCTTTCCTTCATTGTACTTGATTGGCTCCAAGCTGTGCGCCAGGAATGGCTTCAAGATCCCAAAAGTTCGCATATGATCCAGCAAATGCAGAACAAGGCTCCGGCTCCCCTAGGATATTCCTGGCTCCAGGATGAGCTTCGATACAAAGGTCGCTTGTATTTAAGTAAACAATCCAAGCTCAAATCCATGGTGCTTTCTGAGCTTCATGCTACACCCACAGCGGGGCACTCAGGGTTCACCAAAACATATGACCGAGTCAAACGCTCTTTTTTCTGGGATGGTATGAAATAGGACATCCGTAATTTTGTCGCTAAATGTGAGGTGTGTCAACGCAACAAGGGAGAAACAGTCAAATCTCCAGGCACCCTCCAACCGCTTCCGATTCCCCCTGCTATTTGGAAGGATATCTCTATGGACTTTATTACAGGCTTACCCAAATCGGGGAATAAATCAGTCATAATGGTGGTGGTGGATCACCTCTCCAAGTATGCTCATTTTTGCGCTCTTTGCCACCCATTTACTGCATCCACGGTGGCTCAAATTTTCATGGACCAGGTCTTCAAGCTGCATGGCATGCCGCACTCTATTGTTTCTGATCGAGACCCAACTTTCACAAGCAATTTTTGGCAAGAATTGTTTAAGCTACAAGGCACACAATTGCATCTCAGCTCAGCTTATCATCCCTCTGAAAACATATCTGAGGTGCTTTGCCTCTGAAAAACAACACCAGTGGGCTCAATGGTTACCCCTTGCCGAATGGTGGTACAACACTACATACCATACAACCACTTGCATGACTCCCTTTGAAGCAGTATATGGACAGAAGCCACCTTCAGTTCTCTCATACTTATCGGGTACCTTGAAGGTCCAGGCGGTTGACCAAACACTTACAGTTCGAGAGGACATCCTTCGTACCCTTAAAGAGAACTTGGTCATGGCACATAATAGAATGAAGCAGCAAGCAGATCAAGGTCGCTCTGAACGTCAATTTGCAGAAGGGGATCAGGTGTTTCTGAGACTGCAACCATATAAGCAAACTTCCCTCAAGGCCGAGCATTGCCAGAAGCTAGCACCCAAATTCTATGGCCCTTACACAGTTCTCAAGCGTGTGGGACAAGTCGCATATCAGTTAGCTCTGCCCAGTCAGTCGAAGCTACATCCTGTTTTTCATGTTTCATGCTTGAAGAAGGTGATTGGAACCAGGTGCCAAATTCAAACCAACCTTCCAGAGTTAGCTGAAGAAGGCTCTATTTGGCTACAACCAGAAGCAGTTTTGGACTAGCGTGAGCATCGCCTGCGTCAGAGAACCATCAAGGAAGTGCTAGTACAGTGGAAAGACATGACTCTAGCAGATGCCACTTGGGAACCATCTACCATTCTGCAGTAGTTTCCACATCTCAAGCCTTGAGGACAAGGGTGTTTTTAAGGGGGCAAACATGTTAAGGTCCTAACCCGCACATAGGTAGATCAATGTATTCAGATGTAATAAAGGTCGATATTAATAAGGCCTTTCAATAAAATAGAATAAGGCGGATGTAAGAAGACCTAATAGAAGCTTCCGCTTCTAGAAGGATCTTCCTCTAGATGCTTGTCTTAATAGACATATTTAATATAAATAAGAGGCGAGGGTATGAGAACCCTAGCTTGGAGATTATTGTAACAGAGCGCTGCTCGACTGGAGGTTGCCCCCTCGAAGAGGCCTGTGAACATTGCTATCTGAATCAAAGTGCTATTTCTATTGCTATTCCGTATATCATTTCTATGTATTGTGAAGATTATCCTGGATATTTTACTGTTATTCTGTCATTTCTAGCATTCCATTTCTGTTCTGCATATTTTATATATCTGGTATCTTGCAACGACCTTTTTAAATGTTGCTCAAATGCAGAAACAAAGTGCATCGTTGAATTCCTGGCGAAAAATCGTGCAAAATTGATATAAAATACTTGAAATTTCGTCAAGGTTCCCCTCGACACGCTTTATGGTGTTACCTCATATGCCTTGTACATTCAACATGCATTACAAGACAATTCTCTACATTAAATGTGTGTGTTCTGCCTTGGGGTGTGCACCATTAAATAGGGCGCCCTCTTCTAACCAAGTCCCAAAATTTGTGGCATACATTATAAATATAGTTTGGTTAGTTCATAACCAAATCCATAGTTCATGCTATCCTGCGACACCATTTAATTACAAATTCATTGGTTTGTTTTAACAAACCACATACATGGATTGCTGTTTAGCGAAGGTTGTTCAAGTCTTTGTTATATTTGGCGGGTCGGGGGTTCCATTCCTACCGACCACCATATTCCCGTGGATTTTTGTTAAATGGTTGTAACATATATATATACACATATACAGACACATTGTTATATAACTCCCATTGGAAATATTTGTTGAGCCCCCTCCACGAATAGGTGTTGGTGATATGGTATATATCAAGACCAAGAGCCAAGCGTCAAGGGCTTAGGCCCTCGACCCTTTGGCCATCCATATGGAACTTATTACAAACTTAAATACAATATATGCCATATAGTGGTAAGAACCAAACACATGGCTCAATGGTAATGGGGCTTTGTTAAGACCTTTGGGAGGTCACGAGTTCGACCCTCGTTGAATCCTAAATATTTTGATGAACCATAACCATAGAGGCCAATGAAAGGTTGCCACATGGCATCCTCTCATTAGCTCTTCAATTCCATATGTCATAATTATAAATCATCCGGTTGTCAACCTATAGTTGGATTGTACCTTTTCCAGTCAGCTACCAATATTTAGGTGCCATGTGTCACCCTTGTAGTGGTGACACATGTCACCCCTTTATTTTCCCTTGTACTTTGACCTTTGATCATTTTTCCAGGCTTCACTGGAATTTTTACCGCTCATAACTTTTTCATATGAACTTCGTTTGAGGCTAAATTTGCATCGTTGGAAAGCTATCGTCGAGCTCTACGCAATGATGGCGTTTTCAGGAGGATTTGAAGCATTTACATTTTGATTATTTCTGAACCATTTTGGACTTCTGTGGATGTTTCAGATATTTCTGGACCTCTGTGAGCATTCTCAGATTCTCCTGGATCAACATGCATGGTATAGCAGGATCCACAATTATTTGCTTGGGATGGGCTTCACCAAGAGTGAAGCCGACTCCAACCTCTACTACATCTTGGTTGGGGGGAGCCACTCATTCTTGTGCTATATGTGGATGACTTCTTCTTGGCAGGGTCAGAGAAGCTCATAACGAATTGCAAGAGAGATCTTGCTGCTGAGTTTGAGATGAAGGACTTGGGGCTGATGCATTATTTTCTTGGTTTGGAGGTGTGGCAGAGGATGGATAGATTTTCCTTGGGTAAGGGAAATATGTTGTGGAGATCCTGAAGTGGTTTGGCATGTAGGATTGCAGACCTATGGAAACACCCATGGTTACTAACTAGAAGAAGATAGATGCTTCCAAGTCAAAGGGAGTGGATCCCACTCTTTACAGGCAACTCATTGGCTCTCTTATGTGTTAAAATATTGTGTAACTGCAAAGAATATTCTTATCCCCTTTTGCGGATTGGTCAAATCCTAAATGTAATATGCAAATTAAGAAGTCGCCCCCCATGAAAATTAAAGTGGTTCTAACTACCCATAAAGAGAAGTCAGCCCTGCCAATGAAGAGACAACTCCTTTCAGTGCTTGCCAGTTTGTATAAATAAAGGAATCCAACGCCTCATTTGTTCACTCACTCAACTCACTCATCTAGTGTGCAAGTATTGAAGGAAGTTGTAGCTACCAGTTGCTGTAAGAAGGAAGAGAGAGAGGCGCATTGCTTGGGAGAGGATATTCTCTAGTGTTTGGTTTATTGTCTTGGCCTTGGATTGGCTATGGTTCTTTGATTATTTTTTAGTCTAGCATCATGGTAGTTTGTCTCTCGTAGAGAGAGAGTTATTCTGGTACTGTAATTGGTTATTGAATCTATATTAAACAATTTTTTCTGGGTTTTCTTCCCCTTGAGGGTTTCCCATGATAAATGTTTGTGTACTCTTGTGATTGTGTTTCTCTCAGTGATCCTATCTATGCTATGGTTATCTAGTAAATTGAAAACAAACCTAATAATAGCTCAAAACTTAACATGGTTTCAGAGCTAAGTTGATGAGAGCACCTTTCACTGGATAAACAAAAACGTCACTGTTGTTGTACAAGAAAATTATGGCTTTTTGTTGGAGAGGAAATTTTGCCTAAAAACCATCTAGAAAAGTGTGCCCTAACCTAGTGAATATTTTGGCATCTTGAGTGCACATTTTCAGTGGATAGAACTCCCATAAAGTGAAACCCTAGTTTTCACTAGTACCAAAAAACCAGAAGTACCAGAAAACCAGGAAACTAGGAAACTAGAACAAGTACTAGAAGTACCAATCCATGATTTCGCAAGTCTAGTTTCAAGGGTCATAAATTGGAATTTTCAGAAACTGACTATACCAGCATAATCACCTTAGTCCAACACATATTTTGGTGAGTTCAGTTTCCAAATCCAAGAAATTTGATTTTTCTATTATTTTTATGCCCCGGAGGGCTAGGGTTTCTACTACAAGAAAGAATGGCTACCGGTATGAGGGTAGAAGACAGGATGGAAGGATATGGAAACTTCATATCTTGGAAGCATAGGTTGCAGATGATTCTAGACGAGAATGATCTCCTAGAACATGTTACAGAGGGTGTACCAAAACCAGATGAAGAAGAGCAAAAGACCAAGCATAAGAAGAATGAAAAGAAAGCAAAGAGAATCGTGTCAGATTCACTAAAGGATCACTTGATCCCTCATATATCTGAACTACAGACAACAAGGAAAATGTATGAAGCACTCAACAAGTTATATGAAAGCAAAGACATTAGCCAGAATCTTGCCTTAAGAAATCAACTTCGTAATATGAAGATGGAAAACTCAGAATCTGTCTCTTCTTATCTTATGAGAGTTTCTCACACTAGAGATCAGCTTGCAGCTATTGGAGATGTCATTAGTGATAAAGAGCTTGTAACCACAACCCTAAATGGGTTTTCAACATTTTGGATTCCTTTTGGACAAGGAGTGTGTGCAAGAAGCGAGTTACCCAAGTTTGATAAGTTATGGACAGATTGCACACACGAAGAATCTAGACTTGCAGACCAACAAAAGAAATAATTGTTGACGAAGAGAAAGCTCTTATAGTTCAAAAGAACAGATTAAGTTCCTTCAAAAAGAACAATAAAGAAGCTAACTCCGTAAGAGTTCCAGATAAGAAGAAAGATGTTTCAAAGATTAGATGCTACAATTGTCAAAAGTTGAGACACTTTTCCTATGACTTTCCTCAAGGAAAAGGGAAAAGAAAGCATCAAGCACATGTGGCAGAGGAAGAGGAACCTCCTCCCTCAAAGAAAACTTTAGTAGAAATTAAGGATTATGTACTTTAAGTTTAAGATAGTTGATATGAAGAAAGATAGTAAATGGTGGAGTCCATGGAGCCTCCACACACAAAAACAAAAGATAAGTATTCACGTTTATTTTAAGTATCTTGTTTACTTTAATACTTTATCATTACAAGTTATATTTTTGTGAGAATGTTAATTAACCTCGTTTTATTTCAATGTCTATGCAGATTTATGAAGGAAGTATTAAAGAAGAGGATAAAGAAAGAGATAAGATATTTATTTTAGGTATGATCACTCATGAGAGTGACAAATGTATGTGTTTAGCTATGATAATAAGGGAACATTTGGTAATTTCATAGCTAGAGTGAAAAAGAGTTCAAAAGTCTTATTCATGATTAGGGTTTCAGATGTGTACATGGTTTAACAAGTTTTTCTTAAGAAAATATGTGTACTACTCTGATAGAAATCATGATACAATTTTATTTGATTACTGCTTATTGTTACTGATTGGTTGGCTAAGTGGAATATCTCAGAAAGAATATTGTAAGTAAGTTTACAGGTCTCAGAAGAAAGAACTTATGCCTTGACTTGCAGAAGTTAGACAACATGAGAAGGACTTATGATATGGTGACAGTCAGTAAGAACCAAACAATATCCAATACTCATATAGGAGCAAGAGGCTCCTAAAGATGCATAACAAAAATGTTCAATATGAAGAGAAATATGGATACTCATATATAGTTGAAGAGATGCAGGAACTACAGGTTGCTCCTGTACTTTTCTTATAGATGCAGAGGGAGCAGGTTGATCCAGTATGAAGTCAGAAAGAAAGAAATGTTCGAACTCAAGAAGGCACCCATGATATTACAAAAGAGAACTTCAAGGATGATGATTATCAGATGTTACACAGTTAAAGAAGCTCTTAGTTAGGTGCAAGAGGGAGCTATGTCTCCGAGTTCGAAATGGAGGATCGTGATTTGGTGCAGTTAGGAAAGCATTGGTCCATGGAACAATTTACTCAGTGGATGAGTAATGAGATATTTTGATCAATATGAAAGTTATCCAGTAGATGGATGGTCTCCAACAAATGGGTAGCATGGTATTATACCATGGAAAGGTTTTGGACCACAAGAGATTTTTTTTTCCAGATCCCATAGCTAGACCTTCGTAGAGAAGGAAGAGACTTTTGTAGAGAAGGGGAATGAGAAATTTTCCAAGGTTGGCCTCTATCCAAGTGTTGAGTTTTGGATGCTCTAGGGACATGATAGAATACCCTCGTAGAGAGGGGTGTGACCACCCTCGTAGAGAGGAGTGTGGATGTTTCTCCAAGGGGCAGCGAGCAGATACTCTCCTCTGGCCAAGGATTGAGTAGAATGGAACAAAAACCTTGACCATGTGGAATGGTTAGTTGGCTCTTGAGGTTTGTGTCGTGATCCTGCATGGATCATGGAAAGGGAGTCTAGTCTTGCCCAGACTAGAATCTTAGCTTCTCTAGTTCATGTGGGATGAATAGGAGTGAAGCTATGGTAGTAGTCCTCCCCAGTGGATGGGTGAGATAGATGACTACAAGAGAAGGGAGAACATAAAAGGAATGGCAAAACTCATAAAATATCTTCTGTGTGAAGATAAGAAAGAGTATCTTCTGTGTGAAGATGAAAGAAAGAAAGAGTATCTTTTGCGCGAAGATAAAGAGAACAAAACTTCTTTAATATGGATTCATGGAGAACCAGTCAATGATCGTGATGCCAGATGACCAAGTGGATTATATTGATGCCTCCTGTTATCCAGTTGATGTTGTTACCTAGTTGATGCTGTTTCCCAGTTGATGCTGTTACCCAGTTGACGCTGTTACCCAGTTGATGATGTTACCCATTTGATGATGTTTCCCAGTTGATGATGTTATCCAGTGGATGTTGTTACCCAATTGATGATGTTATCCAGTTGATGTTGTTGTCTAGTTGATGATGATTATCTAGTTGATGATATTACCCATACGATATTATTCAGTTGATGATGACATCCATTGACCTGCCAAAAGATAAAGAATATCCTTCTTGTTAAGAGGGAGTGTTGAAATATTGTGTAACTGCAAAGAATATTCTTATCCCCTTTTGCGGATTGGTCAAATCCTAAATGTAATATGAAAATTAATAAGCCGCCCCCCAAGCAAATTAAAGTGGTTCTAACTACCCAGAAAGTGAAGTCGGCCCTACCAGTGAAGAGACACCTCCTTTCAGCGCTTGCTAGTTTGTATAAATAAAGGAAACCAACGCCTCATTTGTTCACTCACTCAACTCACTCATCTAGTGCACAAGTATTGAAGGTAGCTACAGTTACCATTTGTTGGAAGAAGGAAGAGAGAGAGGCGCATTGTTTGGGACAGGATATTCTGTAGTGTTTGGTTTATTGTCTCGAAATTGGATTGGCTATGGTTCTTTGATTATTTTCTGGTCTAGCATCATGGTAGTTTGTCTCTCGTAGAGAGAGAGTTATTCTGGTACTGTACTTGGTTATTGAATCTATATTAAAGAATTTTTGCTGGGTTTTCTTTCCCTTGAGGGTTTCCCAGGGTAAATGCTTGTGCACTCTTGTGATTGTGTTTCTCTCAGTGATCCTATATATGCTATGGCTATTTAGTAAATTGAAAAGAAACCTAATAATAGCTCAAAACTTAACATTATGTATCTGGTTAACACTATATCACATTTGTGTTTTGCTATCAATACACTCAGTCAATTCATGGTAGAACCTAAGTGTGTACAATGGGTGGCAATAAAACATGTGCTAAGGTATATGCGTGGGACAATTGAGTTTGGATTGATCTATATCCAGGGAGATGGAGTGAATCTCATGGGTTATTCAGGTGCAAATTAGGCATGGAACCGTGTAGACAGGAAGAACACATCAGGTTGTTGTTTCAACTTTTGTCCAAGATCTATTTCCTGGTTCAGTAGGAAGCATAAATCAATTTCCTTGAGTTCTACAAAGGATGAATATATGGCAACCAACTTGGAATCATGTGGGGCCATTTGGTTTAAGAAGCTACTCATGGGATTATTTGATCGATTGTTGGACAGAATTGTGATTCATTATGACAATCAGAGCCACATCACGCTCTCTGAAAACCTTGTGTTTCATGATAGGTCCAAAACCATTGAGATAAGGTACCACTTTATTCGAGACTACATGAAAAAAAGTTCAGTAAAGCTACAATATGTGCCAACCAGTGAGTTGATTGCAAACATACTCATGAAGCCTTTGGTGAAAGGACAATTTCTCTACTTTAGGGACAAGTTGGGGATTGTGCAGAACACCTTCCTCGCTAAGAGAGAGTGCTAATTTTCTGTAGCAGTAGAAGGTGTCCTTGCACTTTCCTAGTGTTCAAGTCATGCATAGGACAATAAATTAACCCAAATCAACAAATTTAACTTAGCCTAAGTCATGTTTCAGAGTTGAGCATAAATCTGTTTTTTAGTGAATTGTGGGGCAATGTCAAGAAGAGCGCTCAACCTTAGTGTTGAGTGGGCCCCTGCCTAGTAAGTTTCACTTCCTTAGTGTTGTGTGAGGTCCAGCGAGAGGAGGCACCTCAATCTAGACCATTGGGGTCTTTGTTGGGCATGAATCCCATGGAAACAAGAGAGGGAGGTTGGGTATAAAGGAGGTTGAGGGTGTTGGGCACCTCATTCTTCATTCTTGAGAAGAGAAGGGTGGGAAAAGGAGGGCGAGAGAAGGAGGGCGCATGAGGCTTGGAATAGGCTGTGTTGAATAACAAGCTTAGGGTGATTTATGGGCAGACTTGGAAATAAGAAGGGGCCACCTACAAGCTCGTACAATACAACAAAGTTTTGCTGTGAGCTGGATCGTGTAACAAGAACTAAAGGGGATTGTTCCTAGTCCATACAACTTGAAATCAAGAGGGAAGAAACAAGGACAAAGTTACAACATCCAAGAGGGTCAATTCATAGACCATACAACAACCATTAGAGAAATAAACCAGGGCCGTACAACAACATTGAGTAGTTGACTCTGTTGGGCCATACACTCAAGAAGTGGAGAATTTATGGGTTGTGAGAATTTGTATTTATTTATGTTGTAATAATTTTACCTCTGAAGCCTCAATAAAAGCCCCTCCTTTGCTAGTTTTCCCCACACTAGAATTTCCAGGGTACCAACTGTGTCATTGTGTGTGTTTTCTTTAATTTTTCCGTTGTGAATGCATGTATACTCAACTGATATAATTTTAGCATAGATTAGATTTAAATTTATGAGTTTGAAAATAAATTTCTGGGTTAAAAATCTATTGGCTAAATTATCATTGTGCTGGGTATTAGAAGTTTTACAGTTCCACTCGTGCGCATTAATGTTTATGAACGAAAAAATGGATTCTTATAAATCTTGATATTATTGTTGTTTGAGTGAGAAATAGAGGAGTACCACCTCTATAAAAACAAAGAGGGTATAATAGTGGAGTACCAATGGTTTATTCAAATGCTGTAAGGTATAATATGAAATCTTTGTTAAAGTTGGGAGGACTTAGCAATGGGGTAGACATCAATGTTTTTTTCAAAGTGTCGAATGACCACTAAGAAAAATCATCCCATACAAATGTGACCCCATTATTCAGAAGGCACATGAAACCTTTTGTCACCTCGACATAATTGACGATGAATCATTGTAAGAATTTTGCCTTCCCTTGAAGGCTTTGTAGCTAGCGAATATTGCGCAAGGGAGACAACTAAAATATTGCTTCAATCTTAAATATCTACCATAATCCCATGCTTGGACACGATAAAATCAAGTAATCTCTTAGATACAACACAAAATATGCATTTATGAGGATTCAAATGAATCCTATAATAGTGACATATATCAATCACTACACAGATATGTATGGGATGGTTTTCCCTCTTACAAGAACGAGCAACCAAATCATCAAGATAAGATTCGACAATGTGTTTGATGTCGTGAAACGCATACACCATGGCTTGCTAGAAAGTGGCTCCAACATTTTAAAGGTCGAAAGACATTTTTTGATAGACAAACGTGTTGATGATTGCAGCTATGCGAGACCTTCTCTAGGACACAAACATGAGAGAGAGCCCTTGAGAGGGGTGTGTGGTTCCTATCTGAGACATAGCTGGAACATAGAGATGGCCTCCTCCTTACAGAGAGTTGAGAATAACTATAGATGATTCTCCTGTGTTGAGAAAGGAGATCTACAGAGTTGGACGTGCCTGTGGTTGAGCACAAGGTGAATGTGTGAAATCCCAAAGTGCTGGGTGCATCGTCACGAGAAAAAAAATGAAGATGATGTATGAGCCTCCTCTGAGTAGAGAGTTGATGAGAAATCCCAGATGACTTTTCTATGTAATGTAGTGGGAAAGAATATCTGTTGAGTGGACGTGCATGTGGACGAACATAGGTGAACGTGATCCTAGTGGCTGAGCACTAGTGAAGAAGTGGTTCTTCTGTGTAATGCAATGAGCCAGAGATATGGACATCCCTATGGATGTGCCCCTAGTGGATGAGAACTAGTGAGTTTATAACATCCCTTGCTATATTATTCAAGAGTCAGACCTACCTGTAACCCTAATTGTAATGTAAAGGGTACATGTCGGCCCCACCTTAATGTGACTGGTAATTAATGTAAAAGATAATTAATTTGGTTAATATTAATTATATTATAAGATAGAGAGGTTGGCCCTGTTGTGCCAATAGACACTTTTGTTGACAGGTTAAGTCTAGTATAAGTAAAGGTAAATTCCACATTGAGGAATCATATCTTTCATGTGAGTTTAGAAATTTCAACAAGTACACCTTCTTGGGAAAAGTGCACACCTCTCTTGCGCTAGTCTTCTAGGGTTTGAGCACCCTCTTGTGTGCTAGGTTTTATTGGTGGTGAAGGTCCTTCTCTTGAATAATATAACAAAGGATTTCAACTGGGTTTTCTTCCCTTGTTGAGAAGGGTTTCCCGGGATACTTCTTGTGTTCTTGTGCATGGTGTTTCTTCTTGTGATCTTGGTTGCTGCAACATTAATGGTTATGGTTAATTCAAATGATAAAATGGAATGAAATTCATGCTTAACCTTGCTCATATAAAAATCAACATGGTTTCAGAGCATAGGTCTTGAAGAACCCTTGCACAAGCATTCAAACAACTAAACCGTCCTCCTTTTGCAGTTCCGTACATCCTCTAGGGTTTCTGCAGAAATTCGTACGACCCTCATTTGATCATCCCTTTCACCCCTTTATAAGTGGACATTGGAGATAATTTTTGGACCAAGTTGTATGGCCCTCCTCAGCACATCTCCAGATACCTTCAAAATAAAATTTCGAGGGTTTTGAGTTTTTGGCCCTAGGGTTTCTAGGGTGCCGAGATTTTCTACAAAATCCTGATCATAGACTTCTGCAACTTCTTGAAGAAATGTTTTCCAATTCAACAAGAATTTCCGTGACACTCTCAAAGTTGATTGTTGGCAGTCATAAGCCCCAACAAAATCCAAGGTTACTAATCCAACCTAATCATCAGGTTTTCCAAGTCCAGTTGGCGAGAGTTTGAAGAATCCAAACAAATGAAGAACAAAGCCTTAGTAGAATATAGGCTTGATGGAGCAAACAACTTCAACTCCTGGAAATCAAGGCTTTAGGTCACCCTTGAAGAAGATGACCTTTTGGATGTGGTAACTAAAACTTTACCAGCCACAACTACAAATGTATAAAAGAAGATAAGAAAGGAAGAAGATGTCAAAGGAAGAAAATTAATCATCTACTCAGTAAGAGATCATCTCTTACCTCGTATTTACAACCTGAAGACAACTTATGATATGTATGACGCATTAAAAGAAATGTTTGAAAGTGAAAACACCCTCAGAGCTCTTACCTTGAAAATTCAACTTCAAAGTACCAAGATGACAAAAAGTGACACATTTGCTATCTTCTTTATGAAGATATTAGAGATTAAAGAACAACTAGAAACCATTGGAGAAATCATGTCTGATAAAGAAATTGTCTTAACCACTCTCAACAACCTTCCAAAACATTGGGAGCCTTTTCTTCAGAGTATCAGTGGAAGAGAAAGTCTACCAACCTTTTATCATCTATGGACATATTGTATTCAAGAAGAACTTAGACTTAGAAATAGAGGAGTGGAAGACTCCCCAGAAGAAAACCACACTCTTTCACTTCATACAAAGAAAGGAGGAAAATTCAAAAGAAAATCCAGACAAACATTCAAAGATGAAAAGTCTTCATCAAACCCAAGTTATAATCAAAGAAGAGATTTTTCAGAAATTCAGTGCTTCAGACGTGACAAGTATGGAAACTGTGAAAGAAACTGTCCAACCAGGAAGAAGGGAAGGAAATATGCTTCTACCGCTGACATTGATCCAGATCCATCTCAAAAGAATGAATATAAGAGAGAGGATAAGTACTTCCTCTAAGCTAAACATGACTACAAACCCAGGTAAATCAATTGATCTCAAATTTTATAGTTGACTACATTTGTTTTTTATAAATGAAGGGTATTATCCCTAGTATGGGAGCCCTCAAAGACTTGGACCATTATCCCTGGTACTAGAGTCCAAACCGTATTTGATTGATTATTATGTTGGAAAAAAAGACATAAAGATATCTAACAAAGCAATAAAGGAAGATTCCATTCCTTCAGAGTTCAGAGAGAGTTGCTTGACTTGGAGGGAGTCAAAAACAAAATAAAATGAAGACAGAGTTAATATCCTCAGCAGTCCAGAGGAAGACATACAATATTCCAAAAAATTCAGCTACTCCAGTTGATATAACCAGAGATATTACAGTGGGGCATAAAAGGCATGCCTAGGATCAACAAAACTCTGCTAGAAGACATAGAGACATACAAGTCCCTCAAGGGACACCTTGAGAAAGAAAAAGAGTTTTCAAATCTATCCTTCAGTCATGATCCACTTCATTGAAGAAACAAAAAGAGAAATAAGTATGGCAAGATGCCATAACATAAGAATACAAATGTATCTTAAAGAATGGTGTATAAGATATTATTTAGAAACCAGAAGGGAAGTCTATGGTAACTTCCAAGTAGATCTATAAGAGAAAGGATGAAACTAACAGAAGTGTCAAGAAATACAAATCTAGAGGAATCTCACAAACATAGGGAGTTGTCTATGATGAGATACTTGATCTAATAAGACCGATACAATTCCATCCGTACTACCATCCATGAGTTGGAAACTATATCAAATGAATGGATTCTTGATGAGTTTGGGTCTCAGAAAGAGTATTGCTGATCCAAAGCCTATATTACTATAGTGTTGGTGACGAGAGCATGATTTTTGATGACTTATTCAAAAAGCCTTGTTGTTGAAAACAAGAAAGCTTTGACTTCTGATTTTTTGAGATGAAGGATTTGAGTATGATGCACTACTTCTTGGGACAAGAAGTATGACAAAGGACCAATGATATTTTCTTAAGTCAAGGAAAATATACAGTGGGAATATTAAAAAAAGTTCAGTATGACAGAATGCAAAACCACCATGATGGATTTGAAGAAAATGAATGATGATTATTCAGACGGGAGTGATCCATAGCTGATTGGACCATTGATGTATCTGGCTAACAC